>CAKNYM010053225.1:249994-291216 GCA_932195095.1 Andricus curvator
AAGAACCATGATCGTAGCTTCCGGAGCCTACAACTTCTCACAATAACTGGCGGTGTAAAGAGTTCTGTTACGCGTCCCCGGGATCTTACAGTTGGAACTGCAGTGAATTGTATTCGATTGTAGACTAGGCTTCGTGCAAGACCTCCATTTTTCTCTTTGACACAGCTAGGATATCCCCAGGCTTTTACTTTTGAAGTATACCATGATATTCGAAAATTCATTGCCCTGAACAAACTTTCCATCGTGATTTCATCGGGCCAAGATGCTTCTATAACATTTCCAGTTTAGTTATAAGTCACAGTAGCAAAAGGTGGAAAAGGAAACAACCCCACATTCATCTGGTAGTGACGCAAATCTCGATTCTTAGCAGGAAACCATTCTGATCGAGAGGTGTAGTTTTCCTTGGAGAAAGTCCTAGTAAATGGATTGAATCTGTGAATCTCCTTCTAATTCGAGAATACTGACGTCCAAGAATCTCTTTGTGGAAGGGTGATTAAACACATCTTTTGGACGAATCTGAGACTCTGATACTTTGCTCATGAAGCTGATGAGGTGACTTGATTCATTTTCATTGAAATGAATTGCCAGGTTCAAAGTTGTCGATTGAGGATCGTTAAAAGCAGGCAATATACTCACATCTGCTTTTTCATCCGTTGCTTCTTGGATACTCATCTTCCAGGTCGGAATTACTCTTGAGATTTTTTGGAGAACTGTTGAAATTTCAGAGCTTTCTGTAATTTCATTTAGATCAAAAAGAACGAGCACCTGATACAATTCCGATTTCAGATAATCTGTTAATCGATTTACCCACCCTAATTTTATTGGGCTAAATCCATCAGGAAATTTAAGAGCAAAGCAAAAAATAATGAGCCAGGACTTGATGATCATTGTGACCAAAATTAAAACCGGGATCTCTGTTTTGTATCATTAAAGGTCTTATTTCTCTTAAGAAAGGCATTGAGGTTCACTGATTTCGAAAATAAAGAAGAATGTTGTGAACAATCGTCGTTATGGTTTTTTTATACTTTTAGTTACTAATTTTCTGTAGTGTGGCTTTTTAGATAATTGGCTACCTTGATATGAAATAATACAGATTCTCTTATAAGATTGAAAAATGTATCTGCTTTTTAAAAGACGTAACTATTGTGAAACGTTATTTCTATGTCTTTTTGTACTTTTCAATATTGTTTTCGGACACAATTGTTTCTTAATTCAAGTCATTTATTAAAACTAGCATGAATTGCCCTGTGTATCCTATTTTTCAGTACTTAACTTCTAGAAGAATCGTAATTTTATAGTTCTTCACATGTTTGAACTAAAAGCAGTTTTTGAAAAATTGACGCTATGTTTTTTTATACCTTATGAGAATGTTACTTTATTCAACTGAATAAAATCAACATCTACCTTCGGTACTGCATCTACTAGATCCTAATACTCAAAAGCAAACTCTTAAATCGGTATTTCAGGCGCCAGGCTATATGTAGCCACTCAAAAACAACAAAAAATCGCAAAACTCAACAGCAAAAATTCTACAGCAAAACTCAATTTACACAAAAACACCACACAGCTTAAACCCAATCAAAACATTAGTATGATGCAGTATACCGGATCAAAATATTACTAGCCCAGTCCCTTAAATCTGGATAATGGTAGAGGGGGTGGTCGATCGCAAAAGTAAAGAAATCCCTAATTTCAAAGAAAAAATAATCAATCAACATTGAATGTAACAAATAACAATTGGTTTATTGACTTTTACGTCACAACATCTTGTCACAATTGGTTTATTGACTCTTAATACATATCGATCTTCCTAGTGACATGTGTTTCTACCTGCCTAAAGGATAATCCTACTCTACGTCACAAAATCTCCTTCAAAAGGATTTACATTTCCAAAACTAAATAAGAATGAACTACAATTAACTATCTTTCCCAAACTAACTAATCTATAACAGATTAGGCCCTTCCGTTGGCTACTTCACGACGCTACTCTAAGGTCAGTTTATATAACAACGCAAAAATAATGTTTGACGAATTTTGACTTAATCTTGGAGGTGTCGATATGATCAGCTACCTTGATACGCAATTTTACCCATTCTTCGATAAGATAAAAGGAATGAACGAAATATCCAAACTATTACGGAATTTTCCGCAAATACCGTCAAATTTATTTATTTAATTATTAAAATTTTCTATATCGATATTCACTTTATTTTTTGAAAATAAGGTATCTTATCCTAGTTTTTGTATTGAATATATTAAATTTTACAATTAAAATTTCATTAATCCATTTCCAGGTTGACCGGTTAGTCTTCTGAAAAATTCTATAATACTAGATAGTGTCAAGAATGAATGCCCTTGTGTATACAATTTTTTAGTACTAAAATACGAAAAAACTCGTAAAATAATATTTTTCTTTAGAAATCTGAACTAAAAAGCAGTTATGCCTGCATTTGATGTCGGAAGCTTAAGAAAAACATTAGAAACAATTTCTCACATCATGGTTTATTTCAAAAGTAAAAGACTGGGATAGGGGTTTCTTGACTGCCTTAAAACGGAAAATACGGTTCTATAGCACGAAACACAGGATTACAATCGAATATCAGTACTGAAATTAAACAAGCACGTTGAGTAGTATTGGTACTGAATTTTGCTGAAAAGTCGTATTTGCTGACCACCAAATGGACTGGGTCGTGTGAAAATTGACGGTCTAGCCTTGCGAGCACGAATGTTTGGGCACCTAATAAAAGATTCACGATGGTCCGGAAGGGCAAAATATTTTTCGGAAATTTTGTTTCTATTTTCCTTTGATATTATTATTACTTTTCACCTAGTTCCAGTTAAAATTATCGTACTCTTCTAATTCTTCCAGAAAAGTTAGTTTTTTTAACAAGATTGTTTCCTTTCGCGGTTTTCTAATTTTTTGTAGCTTAACACGTATTAACAAATAAACGACTAGCCTTTTAACTTAAAATTGTACATAAAAGGAGTCTGAGATGATAGAAAATTCGATTTCATATGCGCTTTTCATAATTGATTGTTCATTGTTTATTGTTAACAGATCATAGAAGGTTTTTATATAGTTAAATAGATTCATTTTATCAAAAAGAATAAACGTGATGCTTAAAATATTAGTGTATTTTAAAAATTGAATATTTTTTCTATGATGAACGTCCAAAAAATTCACGAATCTGTATAAATCATAATTTTATTTGATCACACCGGCCTGTTAAATACATCAATAGATTTTTCTCATCCTAAAAAATGAATTTTGTACTTACAATATTGCTAATGCGCAAAAATATAAAAGTTTTTCTCTTACAATCGTTAGAAAAATTCAAAAATATGTACATTTCATAACTTCATTTGGTCATAGAATATTTGTAAATACACTTAACTCTCGATATGAGAACCCCCGGTTAACGATACTCCTAGAATTAATGTCTTCGGCAGATTCGTGATGAGGGGAGCCGCGGAACCGTGAGAGAGATGATACTCAGTCAATTGTGACAAACAGCATTAGAGCAGCATTCTCAGCGCATTAGTTGCATCAGATTGCGTCATGCGTCCATATCCAACACAAATGGTTCATGCGACCCTGCCTGTTCACGTTTGGATTCCCCCGATTCAGGATTAAGGTCACTGCAAACCATGCCGGAAAACGGCCTTACATCAGGAATTGAGTGTACATCAATCGATTTATCTTGTTAATATAAAGACATGTAGTACTTATTTTGTTGCTTTATTCTTAATATTCAAAAGAAATGTTACATATAAACGAAAAATTCAAAAATTCAAAAAATTTTGTAACTGAAGATGTTTGTATCAAGATGGCTATAATAATTTCGGAGGGTTACGTCTGTGTATTGAGCAACTGTGCACGAGCCCAACTGTGCACGTCTAAATTTCGATGTTAGAAGTGTCCTAACTGTGCACGTGCACAGATGGTACCCTCAAATCTGTGCACGTCTCAATAATATCGATCAGATTTTAAACTCACAAAACCACGTGCACAGATGGTACACTCCCAACTATGGACGTGCATATAGATGGGATACTCCCAAATGTGCACGTCTTAATTAATGCAATCAGATTTTTCACTTACAAGTCCACGTGCACAGATGGGATACTCCAAACTGTGCACGTCTCAATTAATACGATCAGATTTACAAAATACAAGTTCACTTACACAGTTGAGAGTTTACCGTCTGCGCACGTGGACTTGAAAGTTAAAAATCTGATTGTATTAATTGAGACGTGCATAGTTGGGAGTGTCCCATCTGTGCACGTGCAGAGTTAGAACACTCCTAACTGGGCACATGCAAATATAGACGTGCACAGATGAGCCGGTGCACAGTGTTACAGGGCCTGGTATAACTACCAATACTCTGATAAAAAATTCTTTACAATTTCAATATTTTCACATTCTTTTTTGTCATTTCCACGATATGTAATGAATCAAAATTGCAAAAAGAAATCTAATCTAAAACGATTTTTGAGAAATATATAAAATCGAGAAACAATTTGATTCTTATCTGATCCGGTTCTAAACTTAATCAATAATGGGCATCATTTAAGACTAGAATCCCTTCAATTCTCAATACACGAGCTCAACTAGTTTTAGAGTTTTCATAAAAAGAGTAATGTTGACACACACACAGCGGGGACATTTTCTAAAACCTCATTTTTGGGCTCCTGAGGTTGAATTATTTCAAGATATATCAAAAAATGAAGTTGAAAAATTTGCATTGTGACGAAGCTTCCTTAATGAGGAAGCAATTTAAAAAAAAATGTCGTTGACAATACGTCTGAAACTGCCACATCTTGTAGAGGACTTTATAACGAAGAAAAAAATGTAAATTCTGCACGATATCTACACCTTTGAGCACTTTGTGCTCGCTTTTTTATGCCAATAATTATTATTGTTGGTCTAGTGGAATAATTATCAATGTTTAAGAGTAATTTTCAATTATTTATAACAAATTTATTTGTTTAAATAACTTTTTTTTAGTCGGCTTTTTTTCTAACAGAGTCATAATCTACATAACCTTTTTATATAACAAATTGAATCTGATTAAATAATCACGAAGCTACAATCTGAAATCTATCGAAGTTTCTAATTTTTTCCCGATTTTCTTAAGTTTAACAACAATTTAATGACATTTTTTGATTTTCTAGCGCTTCCATACAACTTAGCTAACAGCGAGCAAAAACTTCATATATCACCTTTCGCCGAAGTTGGGAAACCAACTGATAAATTAACTCAAAATTCGATAACTTAGTCAAATTTCAACCAATTAAAAAAGGATGTATTTCTACTTTCAAATGAAAAGAAAAATTTAATGAAAAATGGTCGATTTACAAATTAATGCATACATGCACCTACCAAAATACGGGTGTTTTACCATAAAATCATATATTTTGGGAGTGTATGAGAAATTTTGCATATTACACTATTTTTTGGTACCACTAGATCTACCATTTTTACTATGTTTCGTGGAAAGTATTGTTTCACTTTAACATAGTGTAACGGATAATAATTACTATTAGTCATTATGAAAAATCTAAAAGCACAGGAGAAAAGAATAAGAAAATACTAAAAGTGTGATTTTTACCATAAAAACGACTTCGATGATCTCTAAACACGTGTATTTAAAAATCTAAAAAAAAAAAGAATAACTTTCTTCCAATGAGAAACAAATTTGCAAATTTAGCGTTCCAAAAATCCAAAAATCGGAATTTGGCTGTATATTAATTTTTGCACATCTTTAGTTATTCCCTATAAATAATCCCTGATGACGATTTTTTCCCTTTTTCTCCCTCTTTTTTCATTATGTTATTCTTGTATCTAATGAGGCGAAAAGTGAGGTTTTTTTGGAAGTTTATTTTTTAATTATGAATCGTTTTCTTGCTTAATTTGCAAAAAATATTCATGATAAAATGGATTTCTTTTCAATCTTAATTTCAAAATTTTGTTAATAGAGACACTAAACTCATGATTTTTTCCAATCTGCAGGGTTTGCTTCTGAATAATTTAAGATTTCTTTAAATTGGGTTTACATAATTTTACCTCAATTTCCTCGAAAGAAGTCTTTCTATTTATTTAAATTTTTGTAAAAAGAATTGATTAAATTTCAGCAATTTTTAGAAATGTATTTAAATACTTTGGATTGTTTTCTTTTCCTAATTAGAAAATTTAATAATCTAAATAGATTGGTCTTAGAATCACCCACAAATTCAATTTTTATTTTCGAAAAAATCTGTTAGAAAATTAATTGCAGAACATGAATAAATATTGCAGACCATAATACCAATTAAAACATCTTCTTTATAACTCACTGATAATATTTGTGCTGCTCTCACCGAATTCCAGCGAATCTTGACACAACTTTTTTATATTTACGTAATATTATCAAATTTTACTAGAGAATTAAATGAGTAAAAGTTTAAATAAATGAAAATATACAAAAATTTTAATATGTTTTTCTCGAAAATGGTTATCTTTCTGTTTTGTCAAATTAATAAAGGGACAATTTTGTTTGAAAATCCGTTATTTTTCAGAATAGTGAGAATTAAATTATTTCCTATTGATCCTGACAAAGGGTTTCTCATTGCTTCAATCTCATTCGAAAAATTTCAAAAATTGAAAAATTAACATAATAACGAACGTTTTTTTGAAAATCAAAAAATTTTCTTTATGTGTTAGATACGAGAAAAAGTCCAAAGGCAAAATTTTTCCTCTCAAACAGTTCTACAAATATTTTCTGATTCTTTGTACCAACACATTTTTTTCTAAACAACTATTTTTGAAAATACTTAGAACATGATAGAAAGTACAGAAAAATGAACAGGAACTTTTTGTAGAACTCTTTAAAAAGATCAATTTCACTTCTAGATTTTTTCCTACCTAGAATTTTTAGAAAAAAAAATGCAAACTAAGTCTCGATTTTTTCTATTTTCTGTATTCTTAAAGCGGAAATTTCTATAAATGTCAATTTTTCACAAATTTGCAAAACGAAACAAATCTTAAAAAAGGTAAATGACCGTTGTTTTTTGTTCTATTTTGTATTATAAACTACTTTTAGGTTAATAAGCAGAAAGATTACAATCCTTTTTCGAGATGAGTAGTATATCAGTATCATTTACTTTTCTTTTTTCAGTATTTAGACGAATTTACAAGTTTTTAAAACAGTGACATTCTAACTAAACTAAATTACTAGTAATCTCTTTTTTTTAATGATCATTATTACAATTATTTATATCAACAATTGAAACTATAATTATAATTATACTAATAATATATACTGTGACTGCATTTATAGTTGAAATAAAAAAAGTCGATTTTTAAACCTTAGTAAAATGATTATTCACATTTGGTTCCTTCAGAAAATATTAAAAATATGAAATTAAGGTGAAATAGAAAATTTTAGAAATAAATGAAGAAGTTTTAATTTAATTGAAAATTCCTGGGACTCGAAAAAAAAATTAGGCTCGGATTTTTACTTTATGATCTAAACCCCAAAAAATAGTAAATTTCACATATTGTTTTCTAAGGATACAAAATTTCGGGACGTTTAAATATATTTAGTAATAAATACAACTATCAAATACAAGAATAGAGAATATATTTATTTTATTCT
Organism: Andricus curvator; assembly: GCA_932195095.1. Taxonomy (NCBI): domain Eukaryota; kingdom Metazoa; phylum Arthropoda; class Insecta; order Hymenoptera; family Cynipidae; genus Andricus; species Andricus curvator. Next base: position 257,632 of record CAKNYM010053225.1, read on the forward strand.
TCCTAATACACATTTTCAAGAAGAAAAACCAAATTAACAATTATGAAAGTAACGTTTATGGCTTCCTAATTAATCCAAGACCAACTTCACAACAGAAAGCTATTATGGAGCAAGAATATCCAAAAACCAAGAAGACAATCAACAGGATTGTTATCTGACCTGATCCTTCTCCCCTCGTACGACAAGTTTCATCTTCGGACTCAGTTTGTCCTCCAGGTAACTTCACTGTACTATGCCATTTCTGCATCAATCCACTCTCTCTGAATTTCGATATTACTTTGTTGAATCCACTTAAGTATGGAGATGCTGATTCTGCAAAAATAGCACTGACACTAAAAAATACATATTCAGGAACAATTTTCATCCTTAGTCGACCGCAGATGTCCCTTTCGTTTTCAATCATCCAACGTGCAGTATCCTCTCGTACTATACAAGCTATATTTTTAGACTGTATCAAATGACTTAAGCAATCTTCGTAGGAAATGTCCAGACGAGTGGATTTATTCAATAAAACACGAAATTTTTCTCCAGTCGAATGAAGCAGATGATTGTAAACTGAAGGACTGATTACTGGTTCAAGATTCGACGAGAGAACGTCATCCAATGATTTTAAGTCGATTTGAATTCTCTTTTGCAATCGGATACTTGTGAGGGCTGTGTAAAAAAACGAAGAGTGCAGTAGACAAGTCAATAGGATAGATCCAAAAACTATTCTCTCAGCTAATTTTCGAGGCTCAACAGGTGTCCCAAATCCAAGAACCATTTGAAATAAAATGTCTAGCTTCCAATGCCTACCATTGAAGTGAAAGCATTTGGATATAATCCAATTGATTAGCAAGAAAAGGAACAGAAATAACAGAGTGTAGAATTTCCATTCCGCGGTCAGCAAATACGACTTCTCAGGAAAATTCGGTACAACTACTACGAAACGTGCTTGTTTGGTATCAGTACTGATGGTGTAAAGAGTTCTGTTACACGTCCGGGATCTTACAGTTGGAACTGCAGTGAATTGTATTCGATTGTAGACTATACTTCGTGCAAGGCCTGTATTTTCTTTTTTGATACAGCTAGGAATTCCCCAGCCATTTAACTTTGAAGTATACCATGATATCCGGAAATTCATTGCTTTTGACAAACTTTCTGTCATGATCACATCGGGTCCAGATGCTTCTGCAACATCTCCTGTTTGGTTGTAAGTCACAATAGCAAAAGGTGGAGAAGGAAACAAACCCACCTTCATCTGGTACTGATGCAAATCTCGATTCTTATCAGGAAACCATTCTGATCGAGAGGTGTAGTTTTCCTTGGAGAAAGTCCTAGTAAATGGATTAAATCTGTAAATCGATACGGGATCTCCTTCTAATTCGAGAATTGTGACGTCCAAGAATCTCAGCAACCACATCCTTCGAAATAATCTCTGATAAATCGATTCATTTCTTCTTTGTGGAAAGATGATCAAGCATTTTGGACGACTCTGGGATTCCGATACTTTAGTCATAAAGCTGATCAGGTGACTTGATTCATCTTCGTTGGAATGAATTACCAGGTTCAAGGTTGTCGATTGAGGATCATTAAAAGCAGGCAATAAACTCAGATCTTCTGCCTTTCTATTCGTTGCTTCTTGAATACTAATCTTCCAGGTCGGAATTACTCTTGAGATGTTTTGGAGAATTGTTAAAACTTCAGAGTTTTCTCTTATTTTATGCGGATCGAAAAGCAGCAGTACCTGATACACTTCAGATTTCAGATAATCTGATAATCGATTTACCCATCCTGATTTTCTTGAGCTTACTCCATCAGGAAATTTGAGAGCAAAGAAAAAAATAATAAACAAGGACTTGATCCTCATTATGGGCAAAAATTGAAACCGAGATTTCTGTTTTTTATTATTAAAGTTCTTATTTCTCTTACAAACGGCAAAGAACTTCACTCATTTCGGAACTAAAGAAGAATGTTGCGAACAATCGTCGCTATGGTTTTTCATACTTTTAGTTACTAATTTTCTACAGCGTTTCTACAGCTATCCCGATACGAAATATTACAGATTATCTTATAAGATTAAAAAATTTATCTGCTTTTTAAAGGTCGCAACTGTTATGAAAAATTATTCGTATGGTGTTTTTTGTACTTTTCGATATTGATTGCAGGCAGAATTACTTCTTAGTTAAAGGCATTTATTGAAACTAGAATAAATTGCCTTGTGTATCCTGTTTTTCAGTACTTACATTCTAGAAAAATCGAAACATATTATATTTCTTTACAGCCTTGAACTAAAAAGTAGTTGTGCGAAAGGCAAATATGTTTACTCATTTTGAAATTAAAGAAGAGTGTCGTAAAAAACTGTCGCTATAGTTGCTTTTTACAGCGACACTTCCATTCAGTATGAGTTCATTTTCTGATAGCACCGCGTATGTATGAAACTATAATTATAATTATATATATACACGGCGCTGTCAGCAAATCAACTCATATTGACCCTCAGGCGTCGATATGATCAACTACCTCGAAACGAAATTTTACAGATTCCTAACAAGAATGGATGGACTGTCTTAATATTACGAAATTTCCCGCAAAACTAACCAATTTTCAGGTCGTATAAGGCTAATATTACGGAAAATTCCGTGAAATAGACCGGTTAATCTTATGGGAATTTCCGTAATACTAGACAGTGTCAAGAAAAATTATAAAATAATATTTTTCTTTACAGCTTTGAACTAAAAAGCAGTTATGCCTGCATTCAACATCGAAAACTCACAAACCCATTAGGAAACAAATTCTCCGAACATCATAGTGGGGGATTCTCAACTGCCTTAAAAAGGAAAATACTGGCCTATAGCACGAAACACAGACTAAAACTCCTTGTATTTCTGATAAATTTGATTTCGTCCAAATGCTTTCATTTCGAAAGTAGGAATTGGCAGCTGGATATCTTATTTCAACTGCATACCTCTTGGATTTGGGACATCTTACGAGCCCCATGGAAACGATCCCTCCAATTACGTTCCAAATCCGATAGAAGATATTGTATATTTTTGTCACATTTTTTTATCCTGGGTGAAACATGACCTAGCGATCACGAGTTTTCGGGCACTTGTTGCCAAGTTTCACGAGTATTCAGAAGGGGAAACTATTTTCGAAAAGTTGTTTCTAATACCTCATAGTATTACGTTCAGACTGGGTTATATCAAAATTGTCACACTTTTTTTATTTTGGGTGAAAATTGATCGTCTAGCCTTGCGGGCACGAATTTTCAGGCACTTGATGTCAAGAATCGCGATGTTCCGGAAAGGCAAAATATTTTTTGGAAGTTTCGTTTCTAATTTCCTTTGGTATTATTAGTCTATATAAGTCTATATATTATTATTCTATATTATATAGTCCAATGGAATAATGATCAATATTTGAGAGCAATTTTCAATTATTTAGAAAAATTCCATTTGTTTAGATAATTGTTTATTTAAAAAATATTTCGAAGGTTCTCATTTTTTCCCATTTTTTCAACTTTAACAATAATTTAATAACATTCTTTGATTTCCAATCATTTTTTTCTGTTAATTTATTGAAAGTAGGTTCAATTTCCGCGAAACTTGTCACTTATCGAATCCAAATAATTTATGTTGAAAAAGTTTAAGAAGTTTTTAAAAATACCGTCTTTGGCATGAATTTTACACAAAAATGCTATTTTGCATTTTTTGAGGCATTTTCCGGGCACAATACAAGGGGATTGGGGGGTTCAAATTAAAAGTTTCAAGTTTTTAGAAAACAGAGCTTTTTCATACAAATTGGGGGAGATCGATCACCAAAAATCGAAAGGGTGGTCCAAATTTTTTTTTTCGATTTTTCATGTGCATCGCCCCCAAATTTGTTGGAATCCTCAAAAAAATAAATGTTTTAAAATTATATTCAGAGGTTCCGCAAGCTCCATGAAGTACTTCCCATAAGAAAAAAAGATGTTTTTGTAAATTTTATTCAGAATCGTCAATATTAGGTGAATCGAATTGAAACTCGACATTTCTCTTCACAATTAGCCATAGAATAGGAATCAAAAAAAATTTCAATATCATCCCCATAAGTCTGCTTTATAGGGTTCCAAAGAAACCCCATAAGTGAAAAATTTGCTTTTGTGAGTTTTTGGCGCTAATTATGATTTTTTTGCGGCTATTGTAATACAAATTGTTTCAAGTACATGAATTATTACTTCATATTGATAATGAAATGTTTAAATAAATTGTTTAAAAATTTATTACAATTTATAGCAATTTTCTCTTAGAATAGAGTTAGAAAGTTGCGGTTTTTTCAAAAAAAATTCAACGTTTTTCAACTTTTCAGTTGGAGCGCGGCAATAATCAATTAAATGTAACAGAAATAATTGTTTAACCCATTTATGTTTATTACTTATAACATATTCTCTTAAAATAATGCTTGAAAGTTGCAGTTTTTTCTAAAATTTTCCATTTTTTGTCTATATTTCAAATTGAGTGAGGTAATAATTAATTAAATTTAACAAACATAATTGTTAAGAAAATTCATAATTTCTAATATTATTCTATTGGAACAATGCTTGCGAGTAGCGAGGTAATAATTAATGCAATTAAACAAACATAATTCTTTAAACAAATTATTATTGGTCTTGAATATCTTCTCCTATAGTAATGCTAGATTGTTGCGGTTTTTTTTTTAATTTTCCACACTTTGTCAACTTTTCACTTACAGCGAGGTAATAATTTATGCAGTTCAACAAACATAATTGTGTCATAGTATATTGTGTATTAATATAATTAATAGTAAATAATTTTAACAATAATTTCTGTTAAATTTGATTGATTATCACTACTTATCAGTAAAAAGTAGTATTTTATGTATTAAAAACCATTTATATTTTAAAACAAACACAAAAATCATAATTAGCACTAAACCTCGCAAAACTCAAATTGCACTTATGGGGTTTCTTTGGGACCCTATAAAATATACTTATGGGAGTAATATTTAAAAAGTAATCATTTATTTGTATTCTATAGCAAATTCTGAAGAGAAATGGTAAGTCTCAACTAGATTCATCTAATATTGACAATTCTGAAAAAAAATACAAAAACCTCTTTTTTACTTATGAGAAATAATTGTTACACTTTATCGGGCTTGCGGAACCACTAAATATTATTTTTTTGTCACGCATGCACGAAATGTTCGCTTTTCGAGGCATGCAATGCGTGCGGGAAGTGACCAATTCCAAAACATTGGTAAAAAGCAGTTATAAAAAGACTTTTTCTAGCTGTTGCGCTTGCGCATTTCGATTCTAAATTACTTTCCAGAACTGTCGGATTCATAACCTCACTTCATAATGATTTCACGCTTGAGAGACTGATTTTGAGTAGTGAATAGTGATTGAAAAACTTGTGAAGTTTACCTCCAACTCGCCTAAAACTCCCCTTCGATTCGCCTACGGCTCGTACAGCGAACTTCACACTCGTGTGGAACTGACTACTTTCCGCACTTGTAGCACAATATTCTATTTCTAACGCATTTATTTTTTGTGGATTCGAACAAATTTGGGGGCGATATGCATGAGCATGCAAAAAAATGTCCAGTGCACTTTTGGGCTACCCTAATATACATACAGAGACATATACATATGGAAATAGTTATTTGTGATACAAGTGCGCAAAATAGGTGATTGTGGGCGAGTGTGAATTTTGCAGTATAAGCCGGAGACTCGAAGCATGAGTCGGTGGTTAGCGCACGAGCGAAGCGAGTGCGAAGCGAGTGCGAAGCGAGTGCGAAGCGAGTGCGAAGCGAGTGCGAAGCGAGTGCGAAGCGAGTGCGAAGCGAGTGCGAAAACGTAGACGAGTGCTTCGAGCCGCAGGCGAATGATGCAATCACACGAGTTACCAATCACCTATGCGCACGTGTATCACACGCTATTTTTTGCAACGCCCGCCCGAAAAAGTTGTTAGGAGGAGGTAACGAAAAATACTAATTTTATATTGCAAAAAGTGGAGTAAAGAAATTTTTTGAAAAAAAATGTTCGAACAAAAAATTTTTTAACTGTTGAAAAAAAAAATTTTTTCTAATGTTTGAAAACAAAAATTTTGAAAAAAAATTTGAAACAAAAAAATTCGTTGAAAAAAATTGTTTGGAACAAAAATTACTTTAAAAAAATATTGGCGTTTATGCTGTTTTGCCCGGGGGGGGGGGGGGGGCGACGAAACCCTAGAAACAAAACTTCAATCATTAAAATATTTGTTCAAGTTAAATCTAAATTTATTTCAAAAGATACCAACACCAGTGTTTAAAGTTACCTATGCCAGTGTCTAAAGTACCTCATCTCGAAAGTGCGCATGCGCAGCTTTTTCACCAGTGCCTAAAATAAGCCATCTTCAAACTGCGCATGCGCGAAAATTGTTCGCACAGTCTGCTCAAATAAGGTCGTTTAGGCACAATTTAGGAGCATGAAAACGTCAACTTTTGAGGTGGGTGTTGCAAAAAACTAATTTTGTAACTTATTTTTAGTTTCAATAAATCAGATAACTGTTTTTACTACGTAAATTTGTAAAGTAACTGTTAAACAATAATTGAGGTACAAAACACTTAAAACCTTTACCATTTTCTGAAGACCCTGAAGAATCTGCAGGTACATTGAAAGCTGATCTTCAAGTTGAATTTGGTCAAAGTCTTCCCCAAAAATTTCGCTAAAAATAATACAAAAATCCGACACTCCCGTAAAAATAATTATTGAACTCAACATCACTCAGAAAATTGATTGGAACGATTCGAATTTTTTAAATTACGCGAGTAACGGAAAAATGACTGGCCAATGGGATTTCATTCCTAAAGAATTTCCACTCAAACTGAGGTTAGAACAAAAGCCCTAAAATTATTTTATAACGCGACGTCACTCCCATATCTCCGAATATATAAACACGACCTAAATTAATCCGAATATCTCCAAATTTACCCGAAAATCCGTCACCAAATGAAACTATTCTAAAAGAAAACACTGCGAATAGCCAGCCAAAATTAGCGAAACACAAAGCATTCACAATCACGAAAAATCAGACTTAATTTTTCGAAATATCCATTAATTATGAACCGAAAGAATCAATAACACTTTTAATTCATTAAAACTTGAAGAAATATCACTATAATCCGACTTTCCGATGTTTAAAACGGCGAAACAATTAGCCAAAATTCACAAGATCCTTTCTATTTCCAACCGCCCAAAACAAACTGACAAAGTAGTCAAGCGAAATGATTATTAGTAATTTTCAAATTTTAGTTGATCAATAATTCCGAAATTTCTCTACACCGTAAGCAATAAAGATAGTCAGATAATTTTTTAATAATTGTAATGCAGTATAGAATATCGATTACTTTTCCAAAAATCTTACAAAAATTTGGGAATACAGTTGTCAAGCTGACTAATATATTCCGCCGATGATACGCGTTTTTATTCGGCCGTGAAATAACCGCGAAAATTCAAACACCTAAAATAAGAAAACGATTGATTTTGTCACTTTAAAAATATTGTTATACTTTTTCTTAAGCTTTAAATTCTTTCTTTAAATAAAATACAATTTAAGACAAAAAATTATGACTTGAATTACATTTAATGGCTATTAATGAACAATATGGTTTTACTAAATTATAAATTATTAAATAATATTTATGATCTTGAATAGCTTATTTCTGCTTTGGAATTTCTAAATATATGATGCAATTTAAAGTAAGTTCAATTAAAGCATTTCTTCTAATGTTAAGTTCGGTTGTTCACATTAAATTATTAATCATTCAGTTTACAAAACGTCATTCTAAAATATTTTATTTTAAAAAATTTCCATTTCAGGTCTTCATTTTTAAGTGCACATCTTCAATTTGAACAATCTTGAAGCAGTTTTGAAGACTTAAACAATTAAAAGTGAAAAGCTTTTGAATTTGAAATTTTTGAATAAAAAACGTTTGATGTCCATGTAAATACACATAAATTAATTAATGATTTTTTAATTGAACTGTAGTTCGAGTATTGAAACTTGAACAATAATTGATGTTAAAGAAGATTCTGAATATGTTCAAAATTAAACAATTGATAGATTTTAACGTTGAAAATTGAATTTTTTCAATTCGGAAGCCTTAGTAGTTAAACCAATTTAAACGTCTGATTGCAACTTTATAAACTATTTTCAATTTTTAAATAATTTAAAATCAATAGATTCATCAGAAATTCATAATTAAAACTTTTATTCACATTAAAATCCTTTGAAAATATTGTTTGAGTCTAAAATATTCAATTTTAAACCCAGTCGATCTGAATTTTTTTAATTAAAAAAAGAAAAGTTTTGAAATATTTAGCAATATTTTTACTGTTCCTTTTTAATGGGTAATTATTAAATATTCGTAAAACTAAACAATTTGAAATAGATAGCCTTGAATCGTTAAAATTTCAGAGTGCTAAATTTAAACTTTAAAAGTTACAATTTTATTTGTTTCATTTTTAACATTTGTAAGTGAACGTTTTGAATTTTGATGTATAACTAAAAATTTAACAATTATTCATTTGAAACAACTTGAAAAAAAAAATAAATCAACTTTACAGGATTTATGTATGAAAAAATGTTTGAATTTCACAATTCCAATTTTTAAAGAAAGAAAGGAAATTTTGGTATTCAATTTTTTTCCGAATTGAAAGAGGAACTTTTTTTACATTTTTATTCAGTTGAAGGTGGGCAAATGTTGCATTTTTAACATTTTTCTTGAATTTAAAAGGAGGAAATTTTAGTTTTTAATTTTTGTTGAATTGGCAGAGGGAAATTTTATATTTCTAAGATTTGTATCGAGTTGGAAAGGAGGAAATTTTGAATTTCAATATTTTATGAATTGTAAGAAGGATAATTGTTTATTTTCAACATTTCTATTGAGCTGAAAGGGAGGCAATTTTGGTTTTTATTTTTTTCTGAATTGGGAAATTCTTTGTTTTTAAGATTTTCATTTTTTAAAGACTTTTATCGAGTTGGACGGGAGGAAATTTTGATTATAAATTGTTTTTCTGAATTGAAATGAGAACATGTTTTATTTTTAACATTTTTTTTAATGTGAGTTGAAAGGGAGGATTAGTTTTAATTTATAGCTCGTTGAAGTGTTTAATTTATAAAAGTTAATTTTTTTATTTTGCCGTTTAATGGCATTTAATAAAAACTTGTTCGATTAAAAAATTTTAAAATCTTCCACGTTATACGTCTAAATTATTATATAATATTTATGATCTTGAATAACTTATTTCTGCTTTGGAATTTCTAAATTCAGGGTGGCCGTTTTAATCAAAGAAAAAAATTTCCGGTCTTTCCTCGCGTTTTCCCCGGTTTACAAAAATTGTTCACAGTCATTGAAATTGAAAAATTCGAACTCCTAAAACTGAAAATTTTTTGAATTTAAATAATCCAAACAGAACTGCAAGTTAAAATATCATTTCTTGAATTTTAAACTTTTACCATTTAAACTTTAAACATTGTTTATTCCGAAATTTTTAATTCAAACGCTCAATAATTTAGACGTATAACATGGAAGATTTTAATATTTTTTAATTAAACAATTTTTTATTAAATGCCATTAAACGGCAAAATAAAAATAAAATAACTTTTATGAATTAAACACTTCAACGAGCTATAAATTTAAACTAAGCCCCCCTTTCAACTCACATTTAAAAAAATGTTAAAAATAAAACATGTTCTCATTCTTATTCAGAAAAACAATTTATAACCAAAATTTCCTCCCTTCTAACTCGATCAAAATCTTTAAAAAATGAAAATCTTAAAAACGAAGAATTTCCTTCTTCCAACTCAGAAAAAATTGAACGCAAAACTTTCTTCTGACGAACTCAATAAAAATGTTTTTAAAAAAATGTTCCTCTTCCAATTCAGAAAAAAAAGAAAAAATATCTTTAAAAAACATGACCTCTTCCAATTCAGAAAAAAATTACCAAAATTTAATTCCTTTCAGCTCAATAGAAATGTTAAAAATAAACAATTAACAAATATATTCATAAAATATTGAAATTCAAAATTTCCTCCTTTCCAACTCGATACAAATCTTAGAAATATAAAATTTCCCTCTGCCAATTCAACAAAAATTAAAAACTAAAATTTCCTCCTTTTAAATTCAAGAAAAATGTTAAAAATACAACATTTTCCCACCTTCAGCTGAATAAAAATGTAAAAAAAGTTCCTCTTTCAATTCGGAAAAAATTGAATACCAAAATTTCCTTTCTTTCTTTAAAAATTGGAATTGTGAAATTCAAACATTTTTTCATACATAAATCCTGTAAAGTTGATTTTTTTTTTTTTTTTCAAGTTGTTTCAAATGAATAATTGTTAAATTTTTATTTATACATCAAAATTCAAAACGTTCACTTACAAATGTTAAAAATGAAACAAACAAAATTGTAACTTTTAAAGTTTAAATTTAGCACTCTGAAATTTTAACGATTCAAGGCTATCTATTTCAAATTGTTTAGTTTTACGAATATTTAATAATTACCCATTAAAAAAGAACAGTAAAAATATTGCTAAATATTTCAAAACTTTTCTTTTTTTAATTAAAAAAATTCAGATCGAATGGGTTTAAAATTGAATATTTTAGACTCAAACAATATTTTCAAAGGATTTGAGTTTGAATCAAAGTTTTAATTATGAATCTCTGATGAATCTATTAATTTTAAATTATTTAAAAATTGAAAATAATTTACAAAGTTTCAATCAGACGTTTAAATTGGTTTAACTACTAAGGCTTTCGAATTGAGAAAATTCAATTTTCAACGTTAAAATCTATCAATTGTTTAATTTTGAACATATTCAGAATCTTCTTTAACATCAATTATTGTTCAAGTTTCAATACTCGAATTGCAGTTCAATTAAAAAATCATTAATTAATTTATGTGTATTTACATCGACATCAAAGGTTTTTTATTCAAAATTTTCAAATTCAAACGCTTTTCACTTTTAATTGTTTAAGTCTTCAAAACTGCTTTAAGATTGTTCAAATTGAAGTTGTGCACTTAAAAATGAAGACCTAAAATGGAAACTTTTTAAAATAAAATATTTTAGAATGACGTTTTGTAAGGTGAATGATTACTAATTGAAAAAGTTAACAACCGAACTTAACATTAGAAGAAATGTTTTAATTCAACTACCTTTAAATTGCATCGTATCATGTGGTACGAAATTTGTAAAATTTCAAGTGATTGGGTAGATTTTTCTGTTGAAAATTTGGAAAATTCATAGTCAACAAATAAATTCACTGTCATTTCCCGTTTTTTCGGTTTCCCAGTCCAGTGGCCACCCTGCAAATGATCATTATATTTTTTAAATAGTGGTTCTTTCATTTGCATTATTTAAATGTTGTGAGAATTGCAGAGAAATGAAATGAGGAATTTTTAAAATTTCAAAACCGAGGAAACAATAAATAATCAGTGTAAATTATTCCACGTTTTATTAGTCTTGATAATCAATGGATGTGACATTTATAAAAACGTAAAAAGCTACATGTATATAAATATATGTATATAAATTATCTATTTACAGAGTATCAGAAGTGGCGAACCAAGAAGAGTGATTTTAATAACTAATCACTCGCCAGCAGTCTAACATTGATTCCCTTGATTCAGTTTGTATTAAAAAACTAACATTCATTCCTTAGCTCAAATAAAATACAATTACGTGCAATTATAACTAGCTGCTGACGTTTTAAAATCTCTCAAAAATATCCGGCAGACCTACAAGTCATTCCAGACTTAAATGCCAAGAATATCGCAGAGAAAATTCATTATTATGCAATTAATAAAATCAAACATTTTCAGGAACTCAATATTAAAGATAAAATTAATAGCCTCTATTAAAAAATCAAAGCTGCCAAGCGACGCAATTAAACCGCTTTTTATTTTCCTGCATTGATAGTTAATTCAATTAAATAAATAAAAAACACTAAAAATTTTACTAATTCAATGACAAATGAAGCGGCAGTGAGTCCTTTAAATTGTGCGAAAATCACGGTAAGTACGTATGCAATAGAAAAAATATTCTTTCTATTGTTGGTATTGGACTTATTGTTCGCATTTCAATTTTTTTAAGCATCTAAGCAGTCCATTTTAGTGCAAATTAATTTTAATCAACGTGGACGTATTGTCCAGTGACTGTCGCAGTTTGGTGATATCTTCTCCTTCCAGCAAAGTCTTCATTCTCCTCGTTTAGTTGTGCTGAACTTGTTTCAACCCCTGGATGAACTGGAGTTACGACAATTTGCTCGTAGTCGTAAACTTTTCTCCTGAAAGAAAAAAACATTTAAGCTTTAATAATATTTTGAAAATGAATAACAAAGCCTGTAATATGTTCTTTTAGAAACTAAATTTATCATTGCAGAGTGTAATCAAATGAATTTACCCCAACAGTCTCAGGAGCGAATTCTTCAACCACTCGAAGAATTTAAATTCGGCCGAAACTCCAGGCTTCACGGCAGGATTTGCATGTCCAATGTAACTCCAAACGAGAAAAACGACAATGATATTCGCTGTTGCGTATCCCCAGTGGACCAGGAACATTATTAGAAGCTTCACAAGTGCCTGAAAGGCGCACAAAATAAAATTGAATCAACTAGTAAATTAGAAAGAGACGAGGGGATGTTCACTCTTCAAATCTGGTGTACAAGCCTACGTGCAATCTTGGTTAAATCTTTTTGAAATTTTTGTGAAATATTTTGAAATCTTTAAAACCTTTGTGAAAACTTTGGAATTTAAAAAAAATGGTGAAATCTATTAAGTCTTTTAGAATCTTTCAAATCTTCGAAATATTTTGGAATCTTTGAAATCCTTTTGAAATCTTTGTGTAACCTTTGACATCTTTGTGAAATCTTTATTAAATCTTGGTTAAATGTTTAAAATCTTTGTGAAATCTATTAAAAATCTTTTGGAATCTTCGAAATCTTTGTAAAATCTTAGAAATCACTGTAAAATCTTTGAAATATTTTGAAATCTTTGTGTAATCTTTGAAATCTTAATGAAATCTTTGACTTTACATTTAAACCTTTGAGAAACCGTGGAAATCCTCAGGAATCTTTGAAATATTTGGAAATCTCTGTGTAATCTTTGCAATCTTTGTTAAATCTTGGTTAAATCTTTTAAAATCGATGTGAAATTTTTTTCAATCTTTGTGAAATCTATTCAAATATTTTGAACTCTTTGAAATATTTTGAAATCCTTGTGAAATCTTTTGAAATCTTTGTGTAATCTTTGACATCTTTATGAAATCTTGGTTAAATCGTTGTGTAATTTTTAATTTTTGCGAAATCTATTTTGAAATCTTTTGGAATTTTTGAAATCTCTGTAAAATCTTTGAAATCAGTTAAAATCTTTGTGTAATCTTTGAAATCATTGTGAAATCTTTGAAATTTTTAAAAATCTTTGTTAAATTTATTGAAGTCTTTTAGAATCTTTGAAATATTTTGAAATCCTTGTGAAAACTTTTGAAATCTTTGTGAAGTCTTTGTGTAATCTTTGAAATCTTTGGGAAATCTTTGAAATCCTTGTAAAATATTTTGAAATCTTTGTGTATTCTTTGAAATCTTTGGGAAATCATTTGAAATCTTTACACTTGTTTAAATTATTTTAAAACCATGAAAATCCTTCGGAATCTTTGTGAAATCTTTGAAACCTTTGAAATATTTGTGAAATGTTTTGGAATATTTTGAAATATTTGTGACTTAATTGAAATCTTTTAAATCTTTGTGAAATCTTTAAAATCTTCGGAAATATCTCTAAACTTTTTAAAATATTTTGAAATCTTTGAAATTCGTAATGATGTTTGTAAAATCTATTGAAATCTTTTAAAAAATTTGTGAATTCTATTGAAGTCTTTTGGAATCATCGAAGTATTTTTAAATCCTTGTGAAATCTTTGTGTAATCTTTAAAATCATTGTGAAATCTTTACACTTTTTAAAATCATTGTAGATCCATGAAAATCCTTCGGAATCTTTGTGAAATCTTTGAAACCTTGGAAATATTCGTAAAATGTTTGAAATATTTTTAACTTCATTTAAATCTTCGAAATACTTGCCAAATCTTTTGAAATTTTTCGAGATATTTGTTAAGCCATGGACATCTTTTGAATTCTTTGAAATATTTATAAAATGTTTTGAAATATTTGTGACTTCATGGAAATATTTGTGAATTCATTGAAATCTTTAAAATCTTCGGAAATATTTCGAAACTTTTTGAAATCTATGAAACCTTTGTGAAATCTTTGAATTTGAAATCCTTGTGAAATCTTTTGAAATGTTTTACATTTTTTTGTAAATCTTTGTAAAACCGAGGAAATCCTTTGGAATCTTAGTGAAATCTTTGAAGCCTTTGAAATATTTGTAAAATTTTTTGAAATATTTGGAAATAATCCTCAAAAATTTTTGTGTAATCTTTGAAATCTTTTGAAATATTTGAAATTTTTCGAAATCTTTGTTAAGCCGTGGAAAGCTTTGTGAAATCTTTGAAATCTTCGGAAATATTTTAAAATCTTTTGTAATCTTTGAATTTTCTGGGAAATCTTTTAAATATTTTGAAATCATTTAAAATCTTTGTGAAATCTTTTTAATTTTTTGAAATCTTTATGAAACCGTGGAAATCTATTGAACTTTTTGAAATATTTACAAATGTTTTAAAATCTTAAAAATATTTGGTAAAATCTTTTGAAATCTTTTAAAATATATATAACTTTATTGAAATATTTGTGAAATTTTTGAAATCGTCGGAAATATTTTGAAATCCTTGATTAAATTTAAAGTACTTACACCCACTAACGAAAACCATCGATTGCAGAAGGGGCTATACCAATTCCCTAATTTTCCGTGGATATGAACTCTCCTCGCCATAGTATCAGCTGCACTGCTATTTTCATCCAAACTCGGCGAGGAATCCACAATTACATTATCCGAAAAATTAGGATTCGCCTGTAACAAAGAACTTTTATTAACCATTCTGCTTCAAAATTCAAAATTAATCTCAAAACTTACTGCGATGTTCTTGTGTCTAATTCTTTCAGGGAACAAAGTATCTAAATCGTTTTCAGTCTCCACAATTTCATTTCTCCCAGCTGCACCATAATTTCTATCAAAAGTCGGCGTTTGTGAAGAAAATCTTTGTTCCCTCGAATGACGCAGATCGAAAGTTTGCGCCAGGGCGAAATATGCATAATCCATGCAAGCATAGGTCAGCAAAAAAGGCATCGTAACAATAGGAGCGAGTGTATTTATCTGCCCCGTAATTATAAAAGCAAGAGTAACGCTAGCGACGACCAACATTGCGTAGATTGGCACCTTATTTGGTCCTTTCTGCAAGGATAAAATAAAAATACAATTATTAACAAGTTCATGGCGTCATTTTCGATTAATATCTCGAAACTATCGCAGAAAATCCTCTGCCTCTGCTGCCTTGCTGACGTCATTCACAAAGTACCTTCTTTCGCCACGGAATGGCGCACTATCTTCTTAATAGACGGAGCGGTATGCCCCGTCGTCACAAAAAATGTATTGCCTTTTACCACAGTTTAAACAATAGTTTCACTGCATAAATACAATATACAAAGCTTTCTCCGGCTCTACCTAAGAAGTTTCTTCTGTTTTTTCTAAAGGCATGGAACTCACACATACAGAAAATTGCATGAAATCTTTTTAAACTATTTTAGGATCTGATGAGGGAAACCAGCTGTGTTTCCGAAACGATTAGTCTGAAAGATGTAGTATTTGTTACGTTCTCTTACGTAAACTTATAAATTTTCCCATACGTAAAAAAAATTGTATTCTTATAAATTGAGTTTGAAACTTGTGTCATTTGTCCAAAAAATTTTATTTTTAATGTTGGTTTTTACAAATAAAACAAAAACTAGGCGTCCTATCATAAAGGGATTCATAAAAAATTTGTATCTCTTTTTTGGGTGAACAACTTTTGTCTTTAAATTTATTTTTCGTACCTTGTGTCGTTTTCCCACAATTCTTTTTTATTTTCAATGTTATTTTTAGAATAAAACCAAAAACTACGCGTCCTATCAAAAATGGTTTTTAACCAATTTTTAGAATCTTGAAAAAAATGGTCTCAAAAATCTTGAAACTGCTCTAACTTTTTGAATTTTCATCCAAAATAGCTGGTTAACGAACTCGATCTTTCTTTTTCGCCCCTTAAATTGTGTGCCAAAGCACAATCCAATCCGAGTAGTCTTTCAAAAGTTGCCCGGTGTACAGACGGCTACGACGACAGACAGACACCATCGTAAAACTTGTTTTTTCGGAATCAAGGGGTCTCGAAACGTAGAGATTTAAAGAAATCCGTGATAATCAATTTAAACATAAAACTAATACCTTCTCATTTTTATGAGAATGTAAAAATGTTTTTTCAATAAATTCAATTGAAAATCTAAAAGTAATTTACCAGGATCTCTTAGAAACTTTTCAATTATTAAACTTGTATACTTTATAGTTTTGCTTTTTGAAGATTCCTAAAACTAATGTTCGTTTATAATAATTTTTAATACCTCATTTGTTCGGTAATTTTCAATTTTGAGGATTTTTTTAATTCGGTACATTTATGTCATCCCTTTAAACCTATCAATTGATTTTGAATGTACTTTAAAAATTAAAGAAAAGTTGCAACTGACTAATTCTGCAATTAAAAAATATTTAATCTTACATTTCTGCTCTGAGCAGAAATATAGAAGCTTCTATCAGAACATATCATAATTTTTGATTGCAGAATTTAAAAAAATTTAATGTCAATCTTTTGTCATAATCTGAGTAATATTCCTAAGCGCTTTAGCTTTGTACATTTTTACGAATTTTTGCTTCTTAGCTGTGAGAAAATTATATTTTTTAAATAAATTTTAGAAGGACTATAAATGATCTTCAAAGTTTTTTGGCGATTTGGAAACTTTTTCATGTTGTTTTATGTTAGTGCTTTTCGCTGAAAAAAAAAAACCAAAAAAAATATTATATTTCAGAGATTAACATTTTTTAAACAATGTTCATTTTTCCGTTTTTCCCTGGAAATTGACATTTTTAAACAAAAATCATTAGATTTCAAATGTTCATAATTTAAAAAAATTTTAGAATATGCTAGAGCTTTATACCAAAAGTGGGTATTTTAAAATAAAAATCATTATATTTCTAACAAGATTAACATTTTTAACATTTTCAGTTATATTAACTTTTTGCAGAGGAAATCCGTTATTTTAAACAAAAATCATTAGATTTTGAAGAAGATTTACAATTCTGATTTCTGAACATTTTTCAGGTAAGTTAGTGTTTTTCGTCGGAAAATATTGGTATTTTTAATAATAAATTATAAGATTTCAAAGAATGTTTACAATTTTGCAACAATTTTAGGATATGTTGGTATGTTTCACCTAAACCACACAGCTTGAACAATTTCGGATTGTGTTAGTGTTTTTTGTCGGAAGTTGAAATTTTTATTCAAATGCGATATAGATTTCAAAACATATTTACAATTTTTGAATAATTTAAGGTTATGTTAAAGTTATTAACCACAAATGGATTATTTTAAATAAAAATCATTAAATTTTGAAGATTTACAATTTGGAACAATTTGTTGTTATGTTATGTTAAATTAGTATTTTTCGTCAAAAATTGGTATTTTTAATTAAAAACATCATAAGGTTTTTCAAATTATGGTTCACAGTCATTAAGTTTGCAATTTTTGGCTTTTTGGCGTTTTATACCGGAAATCGGTACTTTCAATAAACAATTATTGGATTAAAAAATGTTTCAACAATTTTAGGTATGCTCGCGTTTAAAACTGGAAATGCGAGTATTTATTTCAAATAACATTAACAACTTTGGAACAATGTTAGGTTCTGTTAACATTTTTCACCGGAAATTGATTATTTTGAACCAAAACCATTAATCTTAAACGAGGACTAACAATCCTAAGCAAGTTTTTGTTATGTTCGTGTTTTTCAACAAAAAAGCAACGGTTTGATTGTCTATATATACTGTAAAAAATGAGGTATTATTTCTGAAGTTAAGATATCAATTTTGATAAATTATCAAAAATATTGTCATTGTTTTTCTTTTCTATTATTTTAGATAATATATACCATAGAAAAAAATTTCGTAATAATATTAATATTATATTTTGATTTAAAAATCGCCTGAGATAATAAAAATAATAATCGAACGCGTAGCGCGCATGTTTGTTTTCTAGTAAAAAATAAAAATGGGGTGAAAAATAGAAATGTTCGCAAAATACTCACTCCTCTTTGTAAACAACTGATTCCTGGTATCACATTTTGTCCAGCAATCGACTGGAGAACTCTTGGAGTTCCATACATTGCTCCTAAACAACTGCTGAATGAAGAAACGTAAAGACCTGCGAGAAGTAAAACCGAAAAAGCCGATACTGTCGAGGCAATCATGAAGTTTGTTTTTAAAACTTGCCTCGTACAAGTCGCGGCCAAAAACAAAGAGAAAACCAAGTAGAGGACCGTTCTGCAAAAAGAGGAATATCCATCTTGGACTATAAATTTACTTAAATTTTGTTTTTTATAACTTAAAAAAATATGATCAATTACCCTGTTCCTAAAGCAGCTAGAGTTCCATTAGGAATGTTAGTAGAGGGTTGTCGTAAATCACCACTCATATTAATTCCAGCCAAGACTCCAGTTACGGTCGGGAAAAATACCCCGAAAGTGGTAAACCAGCCGTAACCGTTTTCGTAGGAGGGGAATGTATTGTTTTTCAAGTTTCCAGCTAGCCAGCCCTCGAAACCAATTTCTGAAAATAAATGCACAAAAATAAAGTTATTTATGTGACCGATCACCGTGGTTTATGGTAGTATGGCCTCCCACGAACATTTTAAGATGAAAACGAAAATAATCGGTCGGGGGCTTTTTGAAAAAAGTCAATTTTTGTATTTAATTACTAAGAAATAAACCAATTTTCATAGGATTATATGATAAATATTGGTTAAGATTTTTTTTATTGAATGTGGTTGTCTGTCACCCCACGAATATTTTTGAAGATGAAAATGAAAATCATCGGAGGAGCGCTTTCTGAAAGGATTAGTTTTGTACTTTTAATTACTGTGGAATTACAAAATTTGAGTAAGTCGATATATATTATTGTGGTAGTGTAAAATTATATTGTGACTCACAATGACATGTTAGGTATAAAAATTAAAAGTAAAATACTTTTTAAAATGCCCGTAACAAACTATTCTTCGTTGATATTTATATTCAATAAATAAATGTATCAAAAATATTTAAGTTAATTAAATACGAAAATCGACCTTTTCACAACCCACTTCTCAGATTATTTTTATTTTCATCTTAAAATGTTCGTAGCGATACAGACAATCACAATCAATAAAAGAATGTATTTGAAAAACATATTATCCAGTCATTACCATATAATCTTATGAAAAATTCTTAATTTCTTAGTACTTAAATATAAAAATCGAGTTTTTTCAAAAAACACCCCTCCGATTATTTTAATTTTCATCTTGATATATTCGTGAGGTCACTTACAACCACATTCAACAACAAAAATCTATTTTACAAAATGTTGGTGGTTTCGAAAAAAAATAGTCGATTTTTTTTAACCAGCCTAATATATATATATATATAAAGACAGATCACAGAAAAAAGCTTAAGAGTTTTTTTTGTTTTTTTTTGTTGACCTAGAAAAAGAATTTGACAAGGTAAATAGCAGTAAACTTTGGGAAGTCCTTAAAGAGTACGGAGTAAATGGAGGGCTCCTACAAGCAATAAAAACAATATATACAGGTAGTAAAGCGAGTGTAAGGGTAAATGGGAAACTGAGTGACTGGTTCGATATTATGCAAGGCGTGAAACAAGGATGCGTTATGTCCTCGTGGCTATTTATCATATTCATGGATAAGTGTCTAAGAACTGCACTCTTCGACGAAGAAGGTGTAAATCTCCAAACAGTCAAGGTACGTGGATTAGCTTTCGCAGATGACAAGATTGTTATGGCAGAATCAATCGAGGACTTGCAAAGAATGTTGAATAAACTTAATACAAGCATGAAAAACATGGACCTCAAAATTAACGTAAATAAAACAAAAATCATGGTGTTTGAAGGAAAAAGTGAGAAAACAATATGCAACATTGTCCTAAATGATGAGAGATTAGAACAAGTTGACAAGTACGTATATCTAGGTAGTCTATTCACTAGCGACGGAAAAATAGATGGGGAGTTAGATAGGCGCATAAATAAGGGTAAGCAGGTTATCGGTAGAGCAGGGTCCATTCTCAGAAATAAAAACATATCAAAAAAAGCTAAAATGGCCATACATAATTCTATATTCGTACCGACTGTACTATACGGTAGCGAGACATGGACCTGTCAAGAAAAGGACAGGAGTATAATTAACGCGATCGGCATGAAACCTCTGCGCATAATATGCGGGAAAACACTGATGGACAAAGTCCGAAACGAGACCATCCTCAAAGATTGTGGTGCAAAAGAGACAATAGTTGACACATGGAAGAGAAATCAGTTAAGATGGTTCGGACATGTTGAAAGAATGAAAGATGAACGACTAATGAAACAAGTGTATAAAGGTAAAGTAAATGGCAGAATGCCCAGAGGTAGACCGCCGAAAGAATGGTTAGAATCTGTAAATGAGACATTAATCCGTAGAGACATAAGAAGCCATAGAAACACAAGAGCTTGCATGAAAAAATGCATGGACGTGAAGGAAGCTAGAGTAGTATGCCAGGACAGAAAAGTGTGGCGACAAATAGTTTGTAAACAGAGTGACAGTAGAATGAATGACGCCTGAAACAAAGACCTTGGATACTAATGGGCCCAAGTGGAGAACCATACATAACAATTTTGTGAGGCTCTTCACTTGGGGTGATCGCTAGAGAGATTGATCAGCAACCTGGGTCGGAGCAGTGTTGCGGAATAAACGTGTCATTTAAATAAATAACACGAGAATTCCAGATCAATCTAAAATATCTATACCTAACACTTATATACCTATCTACCTCATACCTATATACCTACCTACCCTATACCTATATACCCATATACACACTACTATTTTCCAACCGAGCAAGTCACGCCTACCCCGAAAGGGAAATGGCTTAATGGTATAATAATAATAATACATGATATCTCCCTCATATTACTATGAATCTAAAAAAAACAGAAAAAAAAACAAAGGTGGCCTTTTTGAGAAAATTCACTTTTTAGTCTCTTTCTACCAACTTGGCGCCATTTTAGAAATTAACAAATTTTTTAAGTTTCTTTAAGGAATTTGAAAAAGTGTAGATTTATCTACATGCTGCAACAAAGAAAATAAAATTATGTCAGTTTGTTCCCAAGATACAATATTTAAAGAAAATTTTCGTTGATTTTTTCATAATTCACTTAAATATTCATGTAGCCCTAAGATCAAGAAAAAAAATGTTGGTAACAAATAAAAAATACGTGTCTCATATTTTTCCTTGGAAAATAATATATTCAAGCCCCAAAAAATGCCGTGACATCGCCAGGGTCAAACTGTCCGATATCATATAAAATCAGTCATGTAGGTATTTCTGAATTAAAAAACTGTTTACTCATCTAAGTTTAAAGTAACTTTACCAGGATTTTCATGAGTGAAACTTCCGACCATGAAATCAGCGCCAGCGAGGAGGAGAATCAGTAGCAGGACAAATTGAAGTTTCACAACCCATTTTACTCCTGCGACATTTATTACTGAAAGCAAGACAACTGCAGCACAAGCAAATCCTCGTTGTGCCCAGGTTGAATCGAGGCCAACGAGACCTGCCATGGATTCTCCAAAACCCAAAACATTAAGAGCACAACCGACAGCCTAAAAAAAAGACTCTTATTAGTTCTGAGACCCTGAAATTACAAATTTAGAAACAATTTTTCACTGAATCTTTTATTGATGGGAAGTAACTAGTTTCTTTTAACTAGTAAGTTACTTTATTTGGTAACGATAGTGGTAACGAAGTTACTTTTGTAAAAAAGCAAAGAATTGATGAGTAGTTACATTGTTTTCACTAATCGTAACTATAAAAATCGTTACTCTTTTTTTGGTTACTTTCGAAATATAGTTCACAAGTCTTTTTTATGACAATCAATCAATTTTATTGCTTTTGCATTTATTTTTTGATTTGCACTACTCAAATTGTGGCGGCTAGTTTTCGAAAGATTCTTTAGTATAATTACTAATTTTCCTTTGAATTCGAAAGAATTCGATGAAATTTATAAGAAAACCCGGTGAATTTTAATGAATTCAGGATAAATAAAAAAAGACAATGAATTTAATAAAATTCGAGTGAATTTAGGAGAATTTAAGGGAAATGAGAAGTATTGGATGAAATTTATACAAATTCAAGGTGAATTTTTAAAAAGTTATGTGAATTGACAAAAATGTTTTAAATCCAAAATATTCTACTAATTGCAGTAAAATTGGAGTGAATTTAGAAGAATTCGATTTTTTTACGAATTCAGGGTGAGTTCCATATTAATTCAAATGAGTTGCAAAAAATTAAAAACATTCCCCTCATTTCAGTAAAATTCAAGGGAGCTCATAAGAATTAAAGGAAATTCAAGAGGCTTTGATGAAATAAATAAATCAAAAAATTCAACAGAATTTAAGTGAATTGAAAAAAAACGAATTAAATAAAATTCGAGTGAATTTAGAGAAACTTAAGAGAAATGAGAAGAATGTGATGGAAACCATAAAAATTCAAGGTGAATTAAAAAAATCAAGTGAAATAAAAAAAATTCAAAAATATTGAAAAAATTAATTGAATTCATTAAAATTGGAATGAATTGCAAAAAATTCAAGGAAATTAAAGAATCTGATGAAATGCCTAATTATTCGAGGCGAGTTTAAAAGACTTCAGTGTGAAATAAAAAAAAACTACCAAGAAAATGCAATGAACTGATTAGAATTAAGTTATTTCAAAAGAATTCAAGTGAATTGAAAAAGCGCAAATTAGAAAAAATCAAGAGAATACAAAAGAATTGAAAATAATCCAGGATAAATTAATAAGAATTCAGAGTGAATTCCAAATGAGTTCAAATGAATTTAAAAAAATTTAATCCAAAATATTCCATTAAATTCAGATACATGGGAGTGAATAGAATTAGTGAATAAAAATGTGATAAAATCCTTAAGAATTCAAGGTAAATTTCAAAATCAAGGGAATTTCACATAATGCAGGGTGAATTAAAAAACTTCAAAGGAATTTAAAGAAAATCAATAAAATTCAGAAATCCTTGAGTTCTCTGTTTTAATTGATTGAAAGGAGTGACTAAAGTGATATTTTTATGATAAAAGAGACTTAAGTGACTTTGTGGCAGCCGTGAATACAGATAGAAATAAGCGTTAATTATTTTCCTTAGTATATACATTTCTCATATTATCAAATATAAAAGTAACGCAAAAAGTAACGATAGTTATTTTTTTTGCAAAAGTAACTAAGAAAAAGTTACATTTTGAAACGGTAACGATAACTGCCCTGCTGAAAAAAATTATAGAAAATTATAGAATTTGATAGACTCTCTATTCAGAGAAAACATGAAATTAAATCAAATTCTATACATTTAGGGAAAATTCTTAGAAGCATATTTGATAGAAATCACATAAACTTAAACCAAGCGTACTTCAACAATCAAATTCTATCAGTAAATTTTATAAAAATCTTATCCAATTCAACCAAACGAATTTCACAAATCAGAATCTATCAGCACATTTGATAAACCTTTCTATCAAATCCTATCCATCTAGAAATCATATACTTTTCTATCATCATATTTTCATTAAAATGTTATTAAATCTTATCAGTAAAAGACTTTTGTAACAAATTCTATGTTTCGGAGTGTAGGAAATTTCTATAAAATTCTATCTGTTGAGAAATCGCATACTTATCCATTAACAGATTCTCATTAAATCTCTATGAAATCTTATCCATACAGAAATTATATCCTATTTTGTAAAATTTCGAAAATTTCTATCAAATTCTATCCATCGAGAATTCTGATATTTTTTATCGATAGTTTCTCATTAAAATTCTTTCAAATCTAGTTGGCAGAGGGCTTGTATCAAATTTAGGTTCTAGAATCTTGGAAGTTTTTATCCAACTCTATCCGACGAGAAATCTTATACTTTTCTATCAACTTATTATATCCGCCAAGGAATCTTAATCTTTCCTATCAAACTTTTCTCATTGCATAAAATTTTATGGAGTTTGAATGACAATATCTTGGCGAAAAAGTATCAAATTTCTCGACGAGTAGAATTCAATAGAAAATTTCCAGGTTCTGGAAAATAGGATTTGATGGATTTGATGGTAGAACGTTTTGAGCTTGCGCCCTAAATAGGATGACCACTGACCAGATGGCTCGATCGGAAAATCAGGACATTATCCCACTTCTCACTCCCTTCAACCTCTAATTTTCCCTACCCCTACTGAAATTTAACTGAAGGCGTGTTATTTAAAAAAACATGGTTGCTACGAAATACCAATTTCGAAATTCCTCAACTTTCCCTCACTTTTCCCTGATCAATTTTTCATTTTGCCTGACCGCTATAACTTTTTCTTTCAAGTTAAATTTTCAACCGAAGAAATTAGCGTTTAACCAAAAAGATAAATTTTTAACCAGTAAGATTAATTTTCTACAAAAGAAGATGAATGTTTAATAAAATACATCAATCTGCAACAAAATATTTAAATTTCTAACCAAAGCAATAATTTTGCAAATAAAATGAGTAAACTTTAATAGAAAAATGGGTTATCAACCAAGATGATTAATTGTCTACCAAAAAAGAAGAACTTTCAACAAAATAGTTGAATTTTTAACCAAAGATATAAATTTTGAACTATAATGATGAATCTTCAATGAAAAAAATTAATTTTGAACCAAATAGTTGAACTTTCGACCAAAAAGGTATCTTTTCAACCATAAAGACTAATTTTCTACCCAAAAGGACGAATTTTCAACAAAATAGATTAATTTTTAACTAAAAAAGACAAATTTTCAACAAAATTCATGTTTTTTAAATAAAAAAGATACATTTTCAACTCAAAATAGAATAGTTATATTTACAGTTTAAAACATTATTTTTTAACCATAAAAACGAATTTTCAACAAATTAGTTAAATTTTCAACCAAACAAATACATTTTCAACCAAAAAGATAAAATTTTCACCAAGAAGATTAATATACCACAAAATACGAATTGTCAATATAATAGACAAATTTTTAAGCAAAGAAATGAATTTTCAACTATAATGATAAATCTTCAATAAAAAAAAAAATTAATTTTGAACCAAATAGTTGAATTTTCGACCAGAAACATAAATTTTCAACCTTGATGATTGGTTTTCTACAAAAAAAAAGAATTTGAACAAATGTACATGAATTTTTAACAAAAGAAAAGATAAATTTTCAGCCCAAAATGGAACACTTATATTTAAGGATTAAAAAATTATTTTTTAACCATAAAAACGAATTTTCTACCAAAGAAATAAATTTTAAACCAAAAAGATGAATTTTTCTCCAAGAAGATTAATATTGTACCACAAAATATGAATTTTCAACAAATTAGATACATTTTTAACCAAAGAAATGAATTTTCAACTATGACGATGAATCTTTAATAAAAAAATAATAATTTTGAACAAAATAGTTGAATTTTCGACCAAAAAGACAAGAAAAAGAATTTTTAACAAAATACATGAATTTTCAACATAAAAAGATACATTTTCAAGCCAAAATGGAATACTTATATTTACAGTTTAAGATATTATTTTTTAACCATAAAAAAAGAATTTTCAACAAAATAGATAAATTTTCAACCAAAGAAATAAATTTTAAACCAAAAAGATGAATTTTTCTCCAAGAAGATTAATATTATACCACAAAATATGAATTTTCAACAAAATATAGATGAATTTTTAATAAAGAAATTAATTTTCAATTGCGAAAATGAATCTTCAATAAAAAAAAATTAAGTTTGAGCCAAATAGTTGAATTTTCGACCAAAAAGATCAATTTTCAACCATAAAGATTAATTCTCTACAAAAGAAGAAAATAATTTCAACAAAATACATGAATTTTCATTTAAAAAGATCATTTTTCCACCAAAAATGACATAGTTATATTTTCAGTTGAAAAAATTAATTTAAAAAAAAAAAATTTCAACAAAATAGTTCAATTTTGAACCAAAAAAAAAAAGGTTTCTGAATTAAAATGGTGAATCATAAACCAAAACAATTAAATTCAACCACAGAAGACGAATTTTCAACAAAATAGTTGAAAATCCTCGATCAAAAAAGATTAGTTTTCAACCAAGCAATTGCATTTTTAGCCGAAAAAGATGAAAGTTCTACGACAACAGATGAATTCTTAAACCAAAAAGACGAATTTTCAACCAAGAAAGATTCTTCAGTCAATTAGGAAACAAAATGTCATCCAAAATGTGAAATTTTCATGCCAAAAGGGCAAATTGTCTACAAAACAGATAAATTTTCAAACCGAAAATATGAATTTTCAACAAAAAAGTTAATATTCGACCAAATAGTTGAATTTTCAACCAAAAAGATAGAAATTTTTGTTTTTAATGTAATTGTTGAATTTTTAACAAAATAATAAAATTGTATGTCCATTCCCTAAGTTAGTAAATTATACAAAATACTTTTTCAAGGTCCACATTATTATTTAAAAAATTGAGTGTAATTGGTATAATATGTTAAGTATTTTATATACTTTTCAGAACTACAATTTTTCAGCAAATTCGGTGTTTGCCTTTCTTTTTAAATATTAGTAAAATTCCATACATGTCAAGTTTTTGAAATTGAATCGAACAGTCACAATGAGACTGCGCAATAAAAATCGCGAATTTTCGTTTTCGGGCATAAGAAATCAGGACATAGAACAAACAATCAGAAAATCAGGATAGCGAAAAAAATCAGGACCTGTCCTGATAAGTCAGAACGTCTGGTCACCCTAGTTTTAAAGTGGATAGGAATGTAGAATTGGATTGGATTGGACCTCTATCAAAAATTAGATTCAATTTGTATAAAAAAACGTGCAGCAATTATTGGGACACTGTCCACTTTGCTTTGATAGAAATCAATAGCAATTCTAACCAAACGTTTGATATAAATTGATTGCTTTTTTAGCGGGACACTTCCCATGGGATCAACAGCGTTTGGTAGAAATGTGAAGAAAATTCTCAAATTGCGGCTATAGAAAACGGATTAAAAAGGTATTGATGTTTTTTAATCAAATCCTATCAAACATTTTCAGCAGGGTAGTCACTTCTTTCGTGTCGTAACGGTAACGCTAACTAGTTCCTTTTAAAAAGGACCTTACCCATCACTGGATTCTTTACCTGTCCAAAGCAATACAATAATCCGATGGATCCACCGAATCTCGATCCGAGGACATGGGATAGTAAAAAATAAACTCCTCCACTTTCAACTCGACATCTTTCACAAATTCCTACTGCTGAAAGAACCGTCACCAAAGCCACACAAACTGAAATAATATAATATAATATAATATATAGTAACTGAAATTGAATTATATCAATTTAATTTAATTCGAAAACATTTTGTTAATTTTATTCAGTTTGTCTTGACGATTTCAAATTAGTTAAATTCTAAGGGTTCTTTAAAAACTGTATTGAAATAAAATTCTTTTGAAAACTTACCTGTTGCTAAGATGATCAGAACAGCATTTAAAGCACCTGCTTGGCCTACTATCCAGCCTGATCTCAAAAATACAATGACTCCAAAAATATTAATCAGGCATGAAGTAAAAACTCCGTCCCAGGTTCCAAATAAAACTGGCTGTGATATAAAAAAATTTGATTTCCACCAGGGATCAGCATTCTGTAAATCAAACAATGAAATAAAATCAAACCAAAATCTTAACAATCGGTAGAATAATTACGCTAATTGTTTAAATGTTAATGTTGAGAATCGAATGAAACCGAATTGAAAAAATTAATCTTTTTTTAGTGGTGAAGTTTTATTTCTCATCAGAACAATGACTCTAGTATTTGAAACATATATGTATAAATTAAATAGTTGAATATTTAATTTGAATCAATTATCTAGCAAAATATAAAAAATTATAAGACTCTTTTCTTCACAAAATAATCATTTTAGAAAATATTTAAATGAAGACTTCTGACAAAAATTCAACTTTCCTTTTATTTTTTTATCTTAATAACGAGAATCAATACCGGTCACTTAACTAATGGAATTTTCTTAGTGGGCATAAAAAATCGATTTTGAAACCTTGGAAAATTATGTGACATTTGTTTCCTTCCAGAAAATATTACAAACATAAAATGAAAAGGGTAACATAATATTAAAATATAATTCAAAACTTTAGAAAGAAATTCTAGGGGCCAAAGATGGTGGAAACCCCCGAAAAATAGAAAGGAATTTTTTGTATAAATCCTTGAAAAGAACAATTTTCAGGAATTTTGTTTGGGTTCATATTCCTCTCAGTAATAGGTCATTACCAAACTTTTAATATGCTAGAGTAACAAGATGCGCTTTAGCCATTCTTGAGAAAAACGCCTTTAAAAAAATCCACGGACGTTAGATGGACCGCGATGGAAGTCTTTCAACTCCCGGTTAGATGAGGAGGTAGCGCTTCGAGCTTGTAAACGCCAATTCTGGATTGTGGCCTGCATTTTTTGTTTATTTTTTTAAAATCAAATTTTTTTATTGTAATTGATTATGAAATTTATTGAAATCAAGCCAAAATATTCCTTTGATTAATTTTTTGTATGTGAAAAAAATATTTCTTTTTCAACCTTTAACACTTTCGAAACGAATATTTCAAGGATAAGTAAGTGTCGCGACATCCTTGAAAAATTCTGATTTCTTATACATTTTTTTCAAAAACACCATTCAAATACCATTCATATTTAAAAATATGAATATTATAATAATAACAGAAAATGTATTTTATTTATATTCTATTTTTATATAATTTTATTTGATTATTTGTGCGCATCCACATGAAAAGGTCCCTTATGACCGGTATGGAGTCACGTATAGGGTCACATAGCCGGATAAATTGCCGGCATTTTAATCCCAAGATGAACCCTTTAGGTTGAAAAATAAGTCGCCGGGGTATTTTTGAAGTTGGAACTTCGAAAAACCGCTTATCGAGAAAAACGCATCTACAGTTGGCGAATGCCATAAGCGCACATGTTATACTTTTTCTTCAAACATGAAATATACTCACTTCCGGTTGCATTCAGAACATGAGTAGAGTGCTAATAGATTCAATGTAGGTCCTAGTATCATCTCATACTCCAACCCAAAAAAAATTTTTTTTGACCCTGACCTAGAAAACCGCAAATATCCCCTGAACAAAAACCCACCATAAGGGCCCCTTTCATGCGGACGCCCACATTTCTTAATATTTTAATATTTATTTTATTCTTATTGAACTATTTATATATATAAATTATTTTTATCTTATGCGTAATTAATAATAATTAAAATAAAAATGTTCAAATCCACTGTCTTTGAATTTGAATATTACATTGTTGAACCGACTTAAGTACGGAGATGCTGGTTCTGCAACTACAGCGTTGATGCTAAAAGAAATATATTCAGGAACAATTTTCATTCTTGGTCGACCCCAGATGTCCCTTTCGTTTTCAACCATCCAACGTGCAATATCCTCTCGTACTATACAAGCTATATTTTTTGACTGTATCAAATGACTTAGGCAATCTTCGTAGGAAATTTCCAATCGAGTGGATTTATCCAATAAAAAATGAAGATTTCCTTCAGTGGAGTCAAGCACATAATTGTAAACCGTAGGATTGATTACTGTTTCAAGATTCGACGAGAGAACTTCATCCAATGATTTGAAGTCAATTTCATTTCTACTTTGCAATCGGATACTTGTCAGGACTATGTAAAAGAACGAAAACCATTCTCTCAGCTAATTTTCGAGGCTCATGTATGTCCCAAATCCAAGAACCATTTTAAATAAAATGTACAGATGCCAATTCCTAACCTCGAAGTGAAAGCATTTGGATACAATTCAATTTAGCAGCAAGAAAAGGTACTGAAAGAACAGAGTGTACAATTTCCATTCCATGGTCATCAAATATGACTTCTCAGGAAAATTCGGTACAACTACTACGAAACGTGCTTGTTTGGTATCAGTACTGATGGTGTAAAGAGTTCTGTTACACGTCCGGGATCTTGCAGTTTGAATTGCAGTGAATTGTATTTGACTGTAGAGTATGCTTCGCACAAGGCCTATATTTTCGTTTTTGATACAGCTAGAAAATCCCCAGCCTCTTATTTTTGAAGTATACCAGGATATCCGGAAATTCATTGCTTTTGACAAAACTTTCTGTCATAATTACATCGGGTCCAGATGCTTCTATACCATCTCTTGTTTGATTGTAAATCACAGTAACAAAAGGTGAAGAAGAAAACAACCCCACCTTCATCTGGTAGTGATGCAAATCTATCCGTTTTTAATTCTTTCAGCTTTCTTGAGTTTTTGCTACTGCATTTTTAGCAGTAAAAATTAAAAACTGTTGAGGTATTCAATAGATTTTTGAGACAGGAGTAGAAAATGATCATTTTTAAATACGAGAAAATGAATTCGAGAAGAACGTGATGTGGTGAAAATTTTGATTATTTAGGGACGATAATTTTTTCTAACGTATTCTATCAGTAAAACGTTCTCAAGAATTTAAAAGTTTTTTCCAAAATATTTATTTGTAAAACATGATTGCTTTTTGTTTTTGTTTCCTTAAGATCAATATGCATATCAAAATATGTCAAAATTTAAACAGACTTCTCGGACCTACAAAAACATTGTAAAAAATTATGATCCACGAAAATATAAAAATTATGATAATAAGCATTTTTTCGTGCACATTTTGCTAACGCGCAAAATAAAGCTATTCATCAATGCACGAGTAAATATATTTATTCTGGTGATTTAAGACGTGATTTTTGCATTTATTTTCAAACCTACAATAATTCTGTGTGCTTTTTGTCAGGGATGTCAGTATTGAGTCTCAATTTGAAATTGCTAATGTTTGAATGTCTTCAATTTAAATTTGCTTATTAAGGTCAAATATTTAAATCTAAAATTATTTAATTCTTGCCGCTTTTGAATCAAAATTTTTTAATAATTGAAATGCTTTTTAATTTAAAAACCTTTTAAATTCAAGTTATTATGCTTTGGTCGCTTCGAGCCTCAAATTAGGACATTGCATTTGAAAAACAAAAAGTGGGTCATCGATTTTCTTTCTTTTTTTATATTGCATAGTGTTTGGGGTACTAAAAAGTATGGACGGAGGGTTTTGCAAAATTTTCAATATTTTCCCACATACTATTATTTGAAAATTGGAGTTTCTAGAAATGGAACACATTTTAACCATTTTTAGCTCTGCTATCATTGATCGGACTAGAAAAATACTTCTATAAAATGAATACATATGTATGGTGGGTATATAGGTATAAGGTAGATAGGTATATAGGTGTTAGGTATAGATATTTTAGATTGATCTGGAATTCTCGTGTTATTTATTCAAATGACACGTTCATTCCACAACACTGCTCCGACCCAGCTTGCTGATCAATCTCTCTAGCGATCACCCCAGGTGAAGAGCCTCACGAAATTGTTACGTGTGGTTCCCCACTTGGGCCCATTAGTATCCAAGGTTTTGTTTCAGGCGTCATTCATTCTATTGCCACTCTGGTTACAAACTATTTGTCGCCACACTTTTCTGTCCTGGCATACTACTCTAGCTTCCTTCACGTCCATGCATTTTTTCATGCAAGCTCTTGTGTTTCTATGGCTTCTTATGTCTCTTCGGATTAGTGTCTCGTTTCACAGATACTAACCATTCTTTTGGCGGTCTACCTCTGGGCATTCTGCCATTTACTTTACCTTTATACACTTGTTTCGTTAGTCGTTCATCTTTCATTATTTCAACATGTCTGAACCAACTTAACTGATTTCTTTCCCATATGTCAACTACTGTCTCTCCTGTACCACATTCTTTGTGGATTATCTCGTTTCGGACTTTGTCTATCAGTGTTTTTCCGCATATTGTGCGAAGAGGTTTCATGCCAATCGCGTTAATTTTACTTCTATCCTTTTCTTGACAGGTCCATGTCTCGCTACCGTATAGTACAGTCGGTACGAATATAGAATTATGTATGGCCATTTTAGCTTTTCTTGATATGTTTTTATTTCTGAGAATGGACCCTGCTCTACCGATAAACTGCTTACCGTTATTTATGCGCCTATCTAACTCCCCATCTATTTTTCCGTCGCTAGTGAATAGGCTACCCAGATATACGTACTTGTCAACTTGTTCTAATCTCTCATCATTTAGGACAATGTTGCACATTGTTTTCTCAGTTTTTCCTTCAAACACCATGATTTTTGTTTTATTTACGTTAATTTTAAGGCACATGTTCTTCATGCTTGTATTAAGTTTATTTAACATTCTTTGCAAGTCCTCGATTGATTCTGCCATAATAATCTTGTCATCTGCGAAAGCTAACCCACGTACCTTCACTGTTTCGAGATCTACACCTTCTTCGTCGAAGAGGGCCATTCTTAGACACTTATCCATAAATATGATAAATAGCCATGAGGACATAACGCATCCTTGTTTCACGCTTTGCATAATATTAAACCAGTCACTCAGTTTTCCATTTACTCTTGAACTCGCTTTACTACCTGTATATATTGATTTTATTGCTTGTAGGAGCCATCCATTGACTGCGTACTCTTTAAGGACTTCCCAAAGTTTACTGCTATTTACCTTGTCAAATTCTTTTTCTAGGTCAACAAAAAAAAAACAAAAAAAACTCTTAAGCTTTTTTCTGTGATCTGTCTTTATATATATATATTAGGCTGGTTAAAAAAAATCGACTATTTTTTTCGAAACCACCACATAAAAACTTCCGGAAAGGTGTAAAAAGACGCCTGTGAAAATCAGAGCTCCTAATATTAATATTTAGAGGTCGCTCATCGCGAATTTCTATTTCCCATTTAAATAGCATGTGAAATTTTTTTTTAATTTGGAGTTTTGTAACTCTTGAACGGCTTAATGAATTGCTAAGACCATAACATATTCTTGTAGGGAATTCGACCCTCTACAAAAATTAAGAAAAAAAACGATAAATTTATTATGTGTTCAACTTTAACCTTAAATAACTTTTGAAAGAGTAAATTTATGAAAAAATCATAAAGGACCTTTTTTGTAGAGCGTCGAATTCCCTAAAAGAATATGTTATGCTCTTAGCAATTCATTAAGCCGTTCAAGAGTTACAAAACTCCAAATTACAAAAAAAAATTCACATGCTATTTAAATTGGAAATAGAAAGTCGCGATGAGCGACCTCTAAATATTAATATTAAGAGCTCTGCTTTTC
This sequence comes from Andricus curvator, assembly GCA_932195095.1. Classification (NCBI taxonomy): domain Eukaryota; kingdom Metazoa; phylum Arthropoda; class Insecta; order Hymenoptera; family Cynipidae; genus Andricus; species Andricus curvator. The sequence goes on from CAKNYM010053225.1 coordinate 291,117, forward strand.
ACAGGCGTCTTTTTACACCTTTTCGAAAATTTTTATGTGGGGGTTTCGAAAAAAAAATAGTCGATTTTTTTGTACCAGCCTAATATATATATATATATAT
>CAKNYM010053225.1:291316-418249 GCA_932195095.1 Andricus curvator
TATACGTATCTCTACAGATATAATACGGCCCTAAGAGTGCTTTATTACCATTTTTGTCGCTCTCGCGATGTTTGCTGCGACCCTGCGTTGCCGAACGGTCCAAGGGAGATAGAGTTAATTGTCGAAAACGAGAAGTGCCAAATTTTCTGAAACTACGATTTTTGGACAGCAGTCTCCGTTGCACACTCGAGGCCTGACATCGTTCTCCAAGACTTCGAGAAACGAACTATATTCGTCATCAAATTCTCGGCTCCGTCCGAATAAAACATCACTGCCAGGGAGAAGGAAAAAGAGGAGAGGTATCAAGACCTCAAAACGGAGCTGTAACGACTGTACCCAAAATATTCGGTTAAAGTAATACGCCTGTAGGATACCTCTGTGACTTTGACAACAGTGCAATCTGACACGCGAACTATTGGTTATCTCGAAGTTATTTGAGCAATGTTTATGAAATAAAGCAGTGAATATCAATTCATTTTTATCAAAAATGTTCATCTTCGGTTTAAAATTAATTGTTTACTATAAGATTTTTCGTTAATATTGAATTCAAATTCAAATTTCTTCCCAATAGTTCCAAATCGGTGGCGCTGTCATAGCTACCCAACAGGCGTATTGTCCTCGTGATCGGTGATCTCGGAGGTGCAAAACTATCACTTTTTCGTAACCTGAAAGCCATACCCGCGTGCCAAAAATATGCCAAGGCACTTGCAAGATGGATGCAGAAAGCTGTCATCCTTTGGTCGCTTCGTGGCCATAGGTGTGATTTAGCGCGGTTCTGCTGGGAGCCAGTGTCATTTTTAGATGATAGTTGCTCCCAGTGGGACCCGTCGGTGGTTGTAATGATAGTACTTTTTTTCCAAAAGTCACTAAGAAAAAGTCACATTTGCCTTCCATAAACTATGTTACCAATTTGAGGGCGAGGGAGGGCCGCGCAAAAAACAATGGTTAATAACAGGGGGAGTAGGTGATCAGTGGATTTAACGTAACAAACACATAACGTTTAGTACGTTTCCTGATGATAAAATTTGAACAAAGTTGGCGAATTTTACGAAAAATGGCCCTGCAACGGTACAGTTCAATAATAACTTAATAAGTTTCAAAATCACTTTCATTTTTCATACCTCACACTCTTTCGCCTATTGCATTCTTTTTCCCTGTTTTAAAGAATTCTTTATCCCCTGCTTTCAAGAAACTTACGCTTCTTCTCGTTTCTCGCTTAAATGCGAACTTAATTAATAGAACCCAATAAGAAAATCCAACTATTTTTGGTTGAAAAATCTAGTATTATATTTTTGGTTCAGAATTCTCCTCGTTTAGTTAAAAATTCTACTATGTAGTTGAAAATTTAATTATTTTGTTGAAAATGCAAATATTTTATTAAAAAGTAATCTTTTATGGTCAAAAATTGAATTTAAACTTGGTTGAAATTTGAACTACTTTGCTCAAAATTAACTTGTTTGTTTGAAGTCTCATGTGTTAAGTTGCAAATGTAACGAGTTGGTGTTTTTTTGTATGGGCTTTAGGGTCCAGTAATCAAAAAACCAGAAGCCAAAAACCAAAGCAATAAATCAGTACCCCTCAGTAACAAGAATTTAAAATGAAAATACAGGAAAGTCTCCGATTTAAAATTTACGATCTTCCCTTTAAATCTCACTGCACTCTGAGCTCTGATATGCACTTCTCCCACTAAAACATTAAACCGCATGGCCCCTTTCTACATAATGCCCATAGACTCAGAAATCAGTCGTTTCCCAATAGTGACAATAGCAACTAGCCACTTTCGTTACAAAAGATGCGTTTTTCAAAAAAACAACGAAAAATTAAATTAAATTTATCTGCAGTGTTCGGCAACGAATGTTAATAGTGCAATATTGATGTGATGATTTTCTTATACAATTGCTAAGGTTAGTAATGACATATAAAGATATACATAAAAAACTGATGAGATTAGAGAAATTATGGATAACTCAAAACCTTGTTTTCAAATAAAAAACAAAATTCGTGAATTTTCATTACCATAATAAAGCAGTTTTCTATTTATTCGTCATCGTTTTCCATTACATAATTCTTCGATTATTTCATTTATCTTTTATCGTGAATTAGTTGCAATTATTCACAACTAATTACATTTAATTTTATATTCTTTAATTCTATGAATATTAGAAAAATTATTGTATTTCGAACAAAAGAATATACAACAAAAAGAGTCATAATTGTATTTTACTTTCTAAGATTATATATTTTCCGTCACTGTAATTTGTATCGAAAGCATATTACTGAAAATGTAAATCGACGCCTCCATTCAATATGAGTCTATGTGCTCACAGCGCTCTGTATGAGACTATTCCTTATGCTTATACACGGCGCTGTCAGCACATAGACTCATATTGAATGGAGGCGTCGAAATTTGGTTTTGTTTAGAAATAAATAACTGAAGAGGACTCCCACATGAGTCGAAACGTCTGATTAAAAAACACAGCTTTTTGATTACTGGACCCTAAAGCCCATACAAAGAAACACGAACACATTTAATACCAAAGAGTCAATACAATTCCCCATCATGAATGTACATTTAATGTAAATGTAAATGTAAAATGTAAATTTAACTATTCCGTTTTTAGAAAATTAATCTTCTTGGTTAAAAACTCTACTTTTGGATTGAATTTTGAACCCTTTTGTTGAAAGCTCATTTTTTGTGATTAAAGATTCATCACTTTAGTAAAAAATTGATTTTTGTTGTTGTAAATTTAACTTTTTTGTTGACAAATCCTGCATCTTTTGGTTAAAAATAAATTTTTTTCATCCGAAATGTATCCTTTATAAGTTGAAAAATCAATTATCTGGTAGAAAATGCATGTATTTTGTTGAAAATTCGTCTCGAAAACTTTAGTATATTACAAGATTGGTAATGATCCATTACTGAGAGGAGTATGAATCACAACGAAATTCCGAAGGATGCAGGAACCCCTTATTAAATGAAATTCTAAATTTTACTAATGAATACAGACGTTTTAACTTAGTTGAAAATTTCAGAAAATAGAATTTTTTTAAATTACGCTTGGATTTCCACTTTTTGACCTGAACCCCGAATCAATAGTAAATATCTTACATTTTTTTCTAAGGATACGAAAGTTCGGGACGTTTGAATATTTTTGGAAATAAATATAATTATCAAATGCAACAATATAGAACATATTTATTCTATTCTGTCCAATACAGATCTTCAAGAATAACAACTCCATTAACAATTTTGCATGAGACTTTTATCGCTTCCTAATTAATCCCAGACCAACTTCACAACAGAAAGCTATCATGGAGCAAGAATATCCAAAAACCAGGAAGACAATCAATAGAATTGTTATCTCCCCTCCTTCCTTTCCACCCCTTGTACGACAACTTTCATCATCAGACTCAATTTGTCCTCCGGGTAACTTCACTCTACTATGCCACTTCTGCATCAATCCACTATCTCTGAATTTCGATATTACTTTGTTGAATCGACTTAAATATGGAGACGCTGGTTCTAGAAAAATAGCACTGACACTAAAAAATACATACTCAGGAACAATTTTCATCTTTGGTCGTCCGCAGCTGTCCCTTTCGTTTTCAATCATCCAACGCGCAATATCTTCTTGTACTATACAAGCTATATTTTTCGACTGCATCAGATAACTTAAACAATCTGCGAAGGAAATCTCCCATTGAAAGGATTTCTTCAATAAAACGCGAAATTTTCCTTCCGTCGAATCAAGTACATAATTGTAAACTGAAGGACTGATTACTGGTTCAAGATTCGACGAGAGAACGTCATCCAATGATTTTAAGTCGAGTTGAATTCTCTTTTGCAATCGGATACTTGTCAGAGCTGTATAAAAAAACGAAGAGTGCAGTAGACAAGTCAATAAGACAGATCCAAAAACTATTCTCTCAGCTAATTTTCTAGGCTCAAGAGGTGTCCCAAATCCAAGAACCATTTGAAATAAAATGTCAAGCTGCCAATGCCTACCTTTGAAGTGAAAGCATTTGGATATAATCCAATTGATCAGCAAGAAAAGGAACAGAAAGAACAGAGTGTAGAATTTCCATTCCGTGGTCAGCAAGTACGACTTCTCAGGAAAATTCGGTACAACTACTACGAAACGTGCTTGTTTGCCATCTGTACTGATGGTGTAAAGAGTTCTATTACACATCCGGGATCTTGCAGTAAGAATTGCAGTGAATTGTACTCGATTGTAGACTGTGCTTCGTGCAAGGCCTGTATTTTCGTTTTTGACACAGCTAGGAACTCCCCAGCCACTTATTTTTGAAGTATACCATAATATCCGGAAATTCATTGCTTTTGACAAACTTTCTGTCATGATCACATCGGGTCCAGATGCTTCTGTAACATCTCCTGTTTGGTTGTAAATCACAGTAGCAAAAGGTGGAGAAGGAAACAAACCCACCTTCATCTGGTACTGATGCATATCTCGATTCTTATCAGGAAACCATTCTGATCGATAGGTGTAGTTTTCCTTGGAGAAGGTCCTAGTAAATGGATTAAATCTGTAAATCGATATGGGATCTCCTTCTAATTCGAGAATCGTGACGTCCAAGAATCTCAGCAACCACATCGTTCGAAATAATCTCTGATAAATCGATTCATTTCTTCTTTGTGGAAAGATGATCAAGCATTTTGGACGACTCTGTGATTCCGATACTTTAGTCATAAAGCTGATCAGGTGACTTGATTCACCTTCGTTGGAATGAATTACCAGGTTCAAGGTTGTCGATTGAGGATCATTAAAAGCAGGCAATAAACTCAGATCTTCTGCCTTTCTATTCGTTGCCTCTTGAATACTAATCTTCCAGGTCGGAATTACTCTTGAGATCTTTCGGACAACAGTTAAAACTTCAGAGCTTTCTGTAATTTTATTCGGATCGAAAAGCAGCAGTACCTGATACACTTCAGATTTCAGATAATTTGATAATCCATTTACCCAACCTGATTTTCTTGTGCTGGCTCCATCAGAAAGTTTGAGGGCAAAGAAAAAAATAATAATCCAGGACTTGATGATCATTGTGGCTAAAAATTAACACTGAGATTTCCGGTTTATATCCGAAAGGAAAAGATGTTCACCCGAATCGAAAATAAAGAATGTTGTGAAAAATTGTCGCTATGGTTTTTATGTTTTTATTTATTTTTTTATTTTTTATTTCTGCAGTATTTTTTTAGATCATAGGATACCCTTAGAAATCCTTGGAGAAAAATGTGTACAATTTACAATTGTTTCGAGGACGAGAAATATATTCCTATATAAATGTATGCAGGATGTGTTGAAATTCAAGAAAATTTATCAAAATATCGATTTTTATATTCCTTATTTAATAAAAAATTATAAAAAACACGTTTTTGAAAAAAAATCTCAAAGTTGTGCGGTTGCGTAAAAAATAGTTATTGTCAAAAATTCAAGTCTCCCATTTTGTTCCATATTAACTATTTTTTTAACATTATTATAAAATTTAATAAACAAAATTAACTTTTTAGCTGTTATTGAATAGATAGGCTTTCGGTTTCTCATGGAATAGAATTAAAATTATTTTTCAGTAAGAATTTTCGACATTACTTTATTTTCTGGTAAAAATTGTGAAGTTTTTAAATAAATATAGTGAACAAATCCACAATTCAGTCATTTTTAACATATATAGACTTTTTTCAAGTGTATTAAATATCAGTAACTCCACAATAACCTTTTACCTGGATAATTCACCATCAGGTAAACATTTTTCGTTTCAATAATTTTATAAACAAATGAATGATTTTGCCACTTTTTAACCCATAAACATAGCTTTGTTCAAACTAAATCTGAAAAAAGCCTATACGATAAAAAATTGATGAATTGTGCAATTGAAACAATTTAACAATTTGAATTTTGAACATGTGAACAACGAACATTCAACAATTTAAATTTGAAATCGTTTTTTCACTTTCAGATTTAAAATCGTTTAAGCATTAAGGTTTTTGATTTAAAATTATACAATTTGAAACGATTTAAATTTAGAGCCAAAATTTTTATTTAGTTAGGGGAGACCTCCCTACAGTGGATAGCTTCCTACAGTGGATATTCGTAAATAAAAGCGAAATGCCTAAAGTAAACCTAATTTGCGCATTTGGTATGATTCAAGTTTATAAAAATGCATCATAAGACGGAATTTCATGTTATACTTAATTATAATAAAAGAAAAAAGTATAAAAAACTATTTTTGACATGATCAAGAAACTTTGTCCTCCACTTTAGTAATTTTTTCCAAGTATTTACAAATTTTCAGAGTGATTTTGTTTATTAATATATGTTCTTTGGTCATTAAACTATAATATTGTTTACCCTAGAATCTTCCGTTCTATGTGAGAAAATTATTATAAATATATTCTTTGAGGCTCTCATTTTCCTACTATGGATACCAGCGTTATCCCTACAGTGGATTTTCAGTGAAAAGTTTTAGAGATTTACACTCATAGGTTGGTACTAAAATAGCAGAAGATAGAATCAGCTGATACTTTGAACATAGGTATAGTATATACCTAGCTGCAGCGTAATATAATTGAATGTTTATCACAAATATAATATAATAGATTTAATAGTGCAATCATTTCTGAAAGGCAGGTGCTCGAAATTATTATTATTTAAATCGCGTGTAGTGTTGAAAATTTTAACAGAAACTTAACCTACAAATTAGTGGAATTTTATATATTGAGCAATTTTAAATTTCCCGCAAGTAGACATAACCTCACCATGCACAATTTCTATATAGGTATTTTCTAGGTACTTTTGACACGGCACGATTGGTGGCAATCCTAACCTCACCTGACCTATCGACTGAAAGGCGTGTTGTGAAATATGAGCGACATAACTGACATTATATTTTTGCTAATTTTATCCAAAATCGAAATTATATCACTTTTTTGTTTGTTCTGATAGTAGCGTCGGTATAAAATATAATTTAGGGGTACGCATAGAAACATCTTTTTATTCTGATTCGCGGTGTAGAATCGAATGTCCACTGTAGGGCGAACCTGCCAACACTGGATAAAATTTTACCACCTCAAAATAATATCAATAACTTTTTATTTGCTAACGAATTGATTTTTACTGATATCTCATCAGATGGGTGAATATATCAGCTTCATTTGTGTCATAACAGCTCTTCAAAATATATCCTATTTTGTGTTTACTGAAATCTACCAATTTTTGCTATCCACTGTAGGGAGGTCTCCCCTACATTGTTTAAATTCGCAATTCAAAGTTATTAAAGTACAAAAGCTTTGAATTTGAAATTGTCGAGAATGATTTTTATTAGGCTTCAGAGGCAATCAGGGATCCGAAAGGATCCTAAAGGTCCTAAGGAATACTAAAGAAGAGTCTATAATAAATTTTGGACGCCTCAATTTTATTGAAAATTTAAAAAAAATTAGGCTACTAATTGAAAATAGGGTACTGTAGGGACCAAATCTTGAAAATAGAAGTATTTAGGGACCATAGCTGAATATCAGTGATTGGAAGTAACTAGTTTCTTTTAACTAGTTACTTTATTTTGGTAACGATGGTGGTAACCAAGTTACTTTTGTAAAGATGTAACGAATTGGTAACTAGTATACATTTTTTCAGTAACAGTAACTATAAAAATCGTTACTTTTTTAGTTACTTTCGAAATGTAGTTCACAAGTATTTTTTGTACGGCAATCAATAAATTGTATTGCTTTTGCAACTACATATGTATTATTTCATTTTCACTATTCGGATTGTGGTGGCTAATTTTCGAAAGTTTGAACATTGAAAATTTTTTCCACCCTGTAATATAAAACTTTCTAAAATCTATAGAAACACTCATAGAAAGAAAAAACATTCATTTCCAGAGGTGAATATTCGTTTTATTGTTTGTTAAAAATTAATTTTTTTTACTAAAAATTTGACTATTCCTGTTACAGATTCATTATTTTAATTGAAAATACATATTTTTCGTTAAAAATCCAACTATTCTTGGTTGAGAATTCATATTTTTTTGTGAGAAGTTTATTATTTGATTGAAAATTTGATTATTTTGTTATAAAATCATTCTATTTAGTTGAAAATTCAATTGTTGTGTCGAAAATTGAACTATTTTGCCAGACAATTCAATTGTTTTGTATAAAATTCGCCTTTTTGGCTTAAAAATTCAACAATTTGGTTCACATTTTTTCCCCATTGACTGAAGAATCTTTCTTGGTTGAAAATTCAACTCAGTTGTGGAAAATATATCTTTTTGGTTTAAAAATTCATCTTTTTTGGTTCAAATTGCAACTGTTGTAATCTGTTTTGGTTGAGCATTTAACTATTTCGTTGAAAATTTGTCTTTTTATGTTGAATTTAATTATTGTTGATTGAAATATCAACTATTATATTTTTCATTGAGAATTTATATTTTTTTCTTGAAAGTTGAACTACTTACTTAATTTTTTTCTAAGATTCATCATTTTAGTTGAAAATTGAACTATTTTGTTGTAAATTTATTGAAAGTGGAAATATTTGGTTGCAAATTCAACTACTTGATGGAAAGTTGAACTCCTCTGCTAAACATTTTTTTTTGTTGCAAACAAATGTTAACGAATGAAGATTTAACTATTTGGATGGAAATTTGTATTTTTTTGTTGAATTATTTTTTTAACTTAAAATTTAACTATTTCATTTTTTGATGAAAATGTATATTTATTAGTTGAAAACACAACTATGTATTTGGTCGAGAATTCCTCTTTTCTGGTTAAAACCAACTGAATAAATTAAAATCTGTTTCCACTGAAATCTCAAGTATTACATTTTTCGTTCAGAATTCATCTTTTTTAGTTGCAAATTGAACGACCCTGTCGAAAGTTTAACTCCTTTTTTAAAAACTTATTTTTTATTGGTTGAAGATTTATATTTTTAGTTGAAAATTCATCTCTCTGGTTAAATATTCAACTATTTGGTTAAACATTCATATATTTTGTTGAAGATTTGTCTTTTTTGGTAGAAAAGTAATCTTCTTGGTTGAAAATTCATCTTCTTGGTTAGGAATTCAAATATATGGTTAAAAGTTAAACTTTTTTGATAAAAATCAATTTTTTTGGTTGAAGATTCATCATTTTCGTTGAAAAATCATATCTCTGGTTGAAAATTTAACTATTACATTTTTTGTAGGAAATTCTTCTTTTTAGGTGGAAAATTGAACTCCTGGGTTGAAAATTGTACTACCATCTTCAGAGAATAGTTTTTTGGCTGAAGATTCACCATTTTACTTGGAAAATAGTTTTTTTTTTTATTTTTGTTAAAAATTAATTTTTTTAACAGAAAATTAAACTATTTTGTAGAAAATTGAACTATTTGATACGAAATTAAAGTGTTTTGTTGAAAATTCGTATATTTTTGGTTAAGAATTAATTTTTTTTACCTGAAAATGTAACTATTTTGTTGAAAATTTAACTGATTGGTTGAAAATTCATATTCTCGTTATTAATGCATTCAACTATTTTGTAGAAAATTCATCTTTTTGGTTTGAAAATTCAACAATTTGGTAAAAAATTCAACTATTTGATACAAAATTAAAGTTTTTTGTTGAAAATTCGTATATTTTTGGTTAAGAATGAATTTTTCACCTGAAAATTTAACTATTCCATTTTTGTTTAGAAATTTATCCTGTATAAGTTGAAAAATCAACTATTTGGTAGAAAATAGATTTATTTTGTTGAAAATTCGTCTTTTTGGTTCGAAAATTATTCTTGTTTGTTGAAAATGCATCTATTTAATTGATGATTTAATTATTTCATTAAAAATTCGTTTCTTTCGGTTAATTCGACTGGTTGCAAATTTAACTTTTACAATAGAAAATTCATGAATCTTGGCTGAAAATGAACTTTTTTGTTAAAAATTTAACTGTCTTCTGAAAAATCCGTCTTTTTGGCGTGAAAATTCAACTGTTCTGGTTGAAAATTCAACTATCTTCTAAAAAATTCGTCTTTTTGGCTTGAAAATTCAACTGCTTTTGGTTGAATTTTAATTTTTTTTTAAACATTCGACCATTTGGTTGAAAATGCATCCTTGTAGGTTGAAAATTAAACTATTTAGATAACTTCATCTTTCTTGTTCGAAAATTCAACTATTTTGTTAAAAATTCATCCGTTTAGATTGACAATTCACCTTTTACGGTAGAAAAGTCATATTTCTTGGTTGAAAAAGACGTTATTTCTGGGTGGGGGTGGGGACTATGATCAACGAAATAAAAAAGTATTTGTGTTAAATTACTCACATATTCCTGAGCGAAAAGTTCATTCGTACCAGTCTGGTACATTTCAGGTCCAAATTCATCGTAGCTTCTATTTTGTGATTGTTGACTTCTATTATTTTCTGTATCTCCCAATCCAAATCTGGACAAATCGACCCGACGATCATTTCTTGGGTCACTAAAAACTACACTTGTATCCTCTCTTGATCCCATCCTTAAATACTTCCTGCTTCCACAGTCTTTTAAATTTACTTCTTTAAAAACATCGTCTTGGTCTAACCTAAAATAAAATTGGTTCGTACTATACGCTATACTGCAAACTGGTTTAATGCTAATAAATTAATTATTTCCCTACTCAAGGAAGTGAATACTAATTATATATAGAAAATAATGTACACGCATATGCGTGGACTATACACATAGATCATAAATCTACTTCAACAGAGAAAATGTTCAAATTCAAATAATAGTTAAATCCTGAAAATTATCGAAATAAAATAAAACATTATAGTTCAAAAAGAGATTGGGTAATATAAAGACAATAGATAAGATAAAAAATATTAAATTTAGTAATAGAAACAATGTTCTGACAGCTTTTACACGAAATTTGTAGGTTGACAGATAGAGGTTATAAACCCAAACTTTACGACTTAGGAAATTTAAAAATAGTCCCACATTTTTGAATCGTACAAAAATATATTATGAGTAATTTTTTTAAATATTGTATTAAAACATTTACTACAAACCTTGAATAACTTTATCACAGTGTAAACATCGTAAATCCTGACATGACTGACATGTCAAATGTGTCAAAAATTATTGATACGTGAACGGAAATGACGTCAGACAGTAACGTAATAGGAGCCCTTTTTCAAAAATTGTTTAATTACCAATTTTCTATGATTAATTGTATCTCAAATTGATCATAGAAACTAATAAACTATTTTTATTCCTTTACTTTAGAAAATACGAAGTAAAAACCTCGAATTTATTCAGCAAAACAATTTTTGTAGGTTATGTTCAGACCTTGACAACACAACTGTTTCCGCGTGTTTTTTTGGGGGTTTTCTGCTATATGCTATGGTCGTATGTCAGTGAAAATGGCGTGTTGACGTATTGACATTTGCTTTTACATTTTCTTCTTAATTCGGAGTGTAGGATAGTTTTAAATCCGTCGATTTTTGTTAATGAAGACTGAATTAATAGACCCTTTTTCCTACGATGTCATCGATCGGAGGGAAGTCCAGAGATTCGACTGATTTTTCTCGGACTTTGAAACCCAGTCAATCTTCGAATGGCAAAGAAATTAGTAAATCAGAGGAATTGTGCAATGAAACAGAAGGTTTGCGAATTCTTGACGAATTCAAGAAACTTTACGAAAATCGCATTGATGCAGTCGATCAAGATTCCTCGGTTCCAGAATTCGAAAGAATTTCGGCAAGTTTCTTTACGTATTTTAATTTCGCTCCAATTTAATTTATTATTCTCCTAATCAATGTACTTAATTTTTGTAAGTATCTTTCATTAATTTATTTTTTCATCTTGATAATAACCTGAATACATTTTTGTGTATCAACTCGCAAATTATGGAGTTTTTATTTCATAAATCCAAATTTTGTGTCTCTTGTTTTTTAACTTGTCAATATTTGTATTTTAAAGTTGAAAATTGTTCTTTTTTAGTATTGTGCAAAACTTGAAATCAATTTTTTACAACTAGAACAGCTTTTATTCGTATAATAAAGTCAATAAAGTAAAGAAGACTTTTTTTAATTTTTAGGGTTTTTTCTGTCATAAAGATTTTTGAAAATATATATATATTTTTTTAAAGTTGTTGGTTTTGTTTTAGTACTTCTCGTTTTCATTATTTTTATTTTATCTTTTTTATCGCAACATATGTATTTTTCAAATGAATAATTATTTATAGATGGTCTTCTCTCTCGTTTTTGAACTATAAATGTATTTTAAAAAGCTTCCCCTCTATAGAACCATTTCAGACTGGAGACCTAAAAATAGTCTCGAAAGAAACTCTCCTTCAAGTAATATTACAGAAGCTACATGTGAACTGCAGCAAACTGATAATTTTCAATCTTGTATGATAATATTAAAATTTGTAAAATTTGTATTATTATCAGGAGTTTATTATAAAACACTAATTATTTTAGAAAGACTCTAAACCAAAAAAGTTGTTTTATTTCCAAATATGGTACAAATTGTAATTTAACAATACTAGAAAACAAACATGCACGCTAAGCGCGCGATTATTATATTTTGTGTCTCACCCAATTTTTAAATTAAAATATAAAATTAATACTTATACAAACAATTTTTATTTCATAGTATCTATTATCTAAAATAATAAAAAAGCAAGAACAAGGTTTTTGATAATTGATGAAAATTGATATCTTAATTTCAGAATTAATATATAATATTTGTGTGCAATATACGAATATCAATCCGCTGGATTTTTGTTCAAAAATACCAATTTCCAACGAATTATACTAATTATAACCTATTATTATTTTAGTTTTATTTTAGTTTTTTTACAATTTATTATGTATAATTTTGTTTTTCTGTATAATTTATTCATTAATTATTTATTAATATTATAACCTATTATTGTTCAAATATTTTAAATATTATTTGAAATCGAATGGTTTTTTGTTAACAATAGCAATTTTAGAGGAAAAATTTTTTTGTTTAAAATTATCGATTTCCGATGAACAAATTTCAACATAACCTAAAATTGTGAGAAAATGATAGATCGACTGAATGATAATCTGAAGAATAATGATCTGAAAAATCTTATGATTTTTCCTATTAGAAATACCAATCTCCGACGAAATATACTAACATAACCTATTATTGTTTTGATTTTTTAGTTTATTTTTTATTATTTATTGTGTATAATGTGTTTATCATTTATTAATATTATAAACTATTATTGATCAAATATTGTAAATTTTCTTATAAAATCTAATTTTTTCTTATTAACAATAGAAATTTAAGACGATTTTTTTTTTAAATCATCGATTTCCAATGAACAAATTTTAATATAACCCAAAATTGTCAGAAAATGATAGATTTAATGACTAAATCGACTGAATGATAATCGGAAGAATAATGATCAGAAAAATCTTTTGATTTTTCTTATTAAAACATACCATTTTCCGACGAAATATACGAACATAACCTATTGTTTTATTTTTCTAAGTTTATTTATTTTTTATTATGCATAATTTTGATTTTATGTATAATTTGTTGAATTATTATTTATTAATATTATAAGCTATTATTTTTCAAATAAAGTAAATATTCTTTGAAATCTAATGCATTTTTATTAATAATAGGAATTTTAGACGAAAAACTAACCAAAGAATTGTTTAATTATTATTTGTTAATGTTATAACTTGTTATTGTTCCAATCACGAAGTAGTATAAGGAGATCCAACTCTATGGGCTATTTCGGAAAATTGTACACCCATCGTTCCGTGCCCACATCCTATAGCACTTCAGATAACGTATTCTAGCGCCTCTTGCGGAAAACCTTTATAACATAGGTTTTGCCGTTGGTTTTCAACAGTTTCAACTGGTTTCAAATTTACTCATGAGAGGCGCTACAATACTTAATCTGGTATGCTGTGGATATGCTATAGGAAGTGGGCACGGAAAAATGGGGGGTATCCTTATATTAGAGTTGGATCTCCTTATACTACTTCGTGGTTCCAATATTGTAGATTTAATTACTGAATTGTCTGAATATAATCTGAAAAATAATGATAGGAAAAATCTTATGATTTTTCTTTAAAAAATTCAAATTTCCGACGAAATATACTAACATAACCTATTATTGTTTTAATTTATTTTAGTTCATTAATTTTTTATTACGTATAATTTTGTTTTTTTGTATAATTTGTTTAATTTTTTTTTAATATCATAACCTGTTATTGTTGAAATATTGTAAATATTCTTGGAAATCTAATGTTTTCTTATTAACAAAAGATATTTTAGACGAAAAATCTTTTTTGTTTAAAATCAGCGATTTTCGGTGGGAAAGTTTTAACATAACCTAAAATTGTAAGAAAATGATATAGATTTAATGACTGAATCGACTGAATGATAATATGAAAAATCTTATAATTTTTCTTAATAAAAATACCAATTTCCCAAGAAATATACTGAGATAACCTATAATTGTTTTATTTTTTTTTAGTTTGTTTACTTTTTTATTATTTGTTATGTATGATTTTTGCTTTGATGTATAATTTGTTTAATTATTATTTAATAATATAACCTATTATTGTTCAAATATTGTAGATTTAATGACTGAATCGACTGAATGATAATCTGAAGAATAATGATAGAAAAAATCGTATGATTTTTCTTATTAAAAATACCAATTTTCGATGAAAACCACTAAAATAAAATTTTAAAAAATTGTTTCAAACTGTCAGTCTTCTTTCAAATTTAATTATTTTTGTTTAAAATCACGAAAAAACATTAACATAATCTTAAATTGTTCCAAAATTGTAAATCTTTCAAATCTATATTTCCGGTGAAACCCGCTAGCTCGAGCCGTACAATTTTGCAAACGAAATTGATCTTCTTTGGAACCTTAAATTATTATTTTTTTCACTAAAAATACCGATTGCCGATTTAAATCATCAGTATAGCCTAACATTGTTAAAATGTTTTGAATCTTCGTTGAAATATAATTGTTTTTTTTTATTTAATCAAAAATACCAATAATATCCTATGAAAAACACTAACATAACATAACAGAAAATTGTTCACAATTTGTTCAGTCTTCTTCGAAATCCAATGATTTTTGTTTAAAATAACCGATTTCCTGTGGAAAACGTTAATATAACTTGAAATTTTTCAACAATTGCAAATCATGTTGGAACTATAATTATTTTTTGTTTTAAAATACCAATTTTTGATGTAAACAGTAAAACTCTAACATAACCTGAAATTGTTAAAAGTTGTGAAGCTTTTCTAAAATATTTTAAAAAATTTGAAAGTACCAATTTCCGACGGACAGCACTAGCATAATCCAAAATCGTTAAAAGATTCTAAATCTTGTTCAAATTATAATGGTTTTTTGGTTTAAAATATAATTTTCTGGCGTAAAACGCCAACGTAACCTAAAATTGTTCAGAAGCTAGGAACCTTTTGAATCTAATATTTTTGTGTGAAAAAAGTTCACTTCCGCTGAAAAAAGACAAACAAACCCGAAAAACGGAAATTGTTGAAAAAATTTTAGTTTTTGAAATCTAATAATTTTTTATTAAAAATATCGGCATTTCCGGTGAAGAACGCTAACATAACCTAAAATTATGAAAGATTCGGAATCGTAATGATGATTTTTCTTAAAAAATACTAATTTCGCGTGAAAAAACTGACACAACCTACAATTTTTAGAAATGTTAAGTCTTCTTGGAAACTTGATGATTTTATATTTAAATTCTTATTCAAAACCAGTATTAAAAGTATTAAAAAGCACAAATGTTTCTCAATTCGCATAAAGTTTTCTATGATATGTAGATGTAATTTAAAAATTTTGAAAATTATGATATAAAACCACTTCAAGTAACGAAAAGCCAATCAAGTTTCCGACAACAATCTGTCGGATATTTTCGAGATATTTGGTAACATCACTTTTTTTAGATAGGATGAATATAGATTCTTCCAAATTGTACAACCTTTAATTGTTGATTCAAATATTTAACCATTTCAAAAATTGCCATTATGTTAAAACTTTTATTTTATTCATCATGTAAAAAAGTTAAATAAAAATAATTTTTATTATTTTCTCTTTCTATTCATTTTCAGGAAAAGTTTAAAATAATGACCGAATGGGTCAAAGACTTGAGGGAACAAAATGTAATGTTAGTACGCACAGTTGAAGATTTGGAACAAGCAGCTGTTTCTAGAGTTAAGCTATTAGAAGACAAACTACTCCATTCATCTAATCTAGTTTCTGAAAATATTATACAATGCACTAATTCGGGAGAGGTAAACACAAAATGCAAAACAATCCAAAAATATATTTGAGAACTCAAATTATAGAAATTTTACATTATTATATTTTATTCAAATTATTCTCTAGGCTTTAAATAATCTGTCGGATCGTGTGGGCGAATTAGAGAGAGATGAAGATTATCTACAAAATAGGATAGAATGCCTTCAAAGCGATATCAGAGGATTATTAGAATTGATTAGGCGTGCTCGTGAGGAAAATTGTTGGTCCCATGATGATATCCAATTTTTCGAAATCACGCCAGCAGATATACCAGCTCCTCTCGAGTAAGTTAATTAAAATTAAAAATCTATTAATTTACACACAGGGTGGCCGCTGGTCCGGGAAACCGGAAAATTACTGCATTTTTTTTTTGACAGGGAATTTTACAAATTTTTGGAAGAAAAATCTATCCATTCACTTGACACATCATAAATTTCAAATCAAATGATATAATGCAATTTATATCAAGTTTGATTTTAACTTTTTTCTATATCAAGTGCAATTGTTACCTTTTTCAATTATGAACTCATTCAGTTTATAATGTCTAATTCTAAAATCTTGAACTTTTAACATTTCAAGTATTTTTAAGCTTAATGTTCACTTTGAAGAATACGTTTAAAATAAAAAATTTTCGATGAAAAACGATTCAAGTTGATCAACTGTAAATATAAATCGATTCGAGATTTTGAAAATTAAACTGTAGTTCGAGTATTAAAAATTGAACAATCATTGATTTTACAAGACGTTTCTGAATCTGTTTAATAATAAAAAACTTCTATTCAATTTTAGATCCTATTCAAATATAGTTTCATCTAAAATATTATAATTTGAACCCATTCAATTTGAAAAATTTTTATTAAATAAGGACAGTTTTTTAATATTTAGCAATAATTGACTGTTTATTTGAAATAAGTCATTTTAAATCAAATATACAAAACTAAACAATTTGAAACTGAAATATTTAAAATAGAAAGCCTTTAATCGTTAAAATTTCAGAGTGCAAAATTTAAACTTTGAACGTAACGATTTTAACCATTTTTGATTTGAAAATTAAAGTTTTGAATTTTGATGCATAAATAACTCTTGACCAATTATTCATTTGAAATTACTTGAAATGAAAATAATTTAACTTTCAATCTAAAAAGTATTTAGCTTTAAACTAAATTTAAAATTGATCAATTTTTAATGTTTCCAACTAAAAAAATTGGCTTAAAATTATATAATTTTGAAAATGTATTGATTCATTATTTAATTTAGAGCATTGAGAATGATTGCGTATCGTAGATTTATATTTTTGAACCAGAAATGTTTGAACTGTTCAATTTATAAAAGTTTAAGATTTTAAATTAGGCATTTTAACGGCATTTAATTTAAAATTGTTCAAGTGAAAAGTGTTAAAAACTTCTATTTTATACGTTAAAATTATTGAGCGTCTGAATTAAAAATTTTAAGCTTCAATTTTAAAAGATTCAAATTTAAAAAAATGTATCTTTGAATGCTTCAGTTTGCAGTGTAGTTTTTATTACTTTAAATGAAAAAGTATTGAGCTTTAAGAGCTCGAATTTTTTTCCTCGATTAAAACGGCCACCCTATTATAACTTAATTCTGATTTCTGATATAATTAAGTTTATCTTGAATTAATAAGTATAATCTAAGAAATAATGCTGATTATTTTCCTTTTTTGCAGTTACGCATGTGATCAGGTAAATCCCAGTATAAATAGTCGCAAGAAAATGATAATTGTCGTAGATATAAATTGTGGAACCTCCCGCAAACCAGAATATCCAACAAACCAATATTTCTGCAATTGCATACATGAGACTCCAGATTTCTTACCATGCGAGAGAAAAACTCAACCATACAATTAATTTAATCCCTTTACTTTATCTCAGTAGTTTATCCTACACTCCTTTGTAAATTTATCGTTCTTTATTAAATTGCTTAAAAATTACATTGAAATTTGATTCGAGATTTTCACATTATTTAATTTGTAACTTTTCATATTTGTTATATTTTCGAAAGTAATCTGTTGAAAATAAAAAGAATGTTAATTTGAACTAGGTAAAGGAAGACGCTCAGGATCTACAATACAAACATAATTTGAAAACTTTGCAAGATAAAGAGAGAAGATTGCGCGCGTAAGTGTTTTTTTTACATTAAGTTAATTAAATCCATGAGGGCTAAATAAATATTAAAAGACTGAAAAAATGTAATTCAACAGGAGTTTGGCAGATTTGGAAGAAAAGCTAGCAGAGTCAAACAAACAAATTTCACAAAAAGATGAAATGATTAAGAAATTCATATCCCAAGTCCAGAATCTTAGAGATAGTCTTAAGGAAAGATCTTCTTTTGCTGATCATATTACTCTTTGCGATTCTGGCGATCTTGACGTTACGGTAAGTCTTTTCTTGAAATTCTATTAGTCAGGGCTGCCACATAGTCACGTTTTTATCTCAAATCACTTTTTAGGCACTTTTTAAAGCCACTATAGTCACTTTTTAAAATGAAAAAATGTCTAGTCACTTTCCTTTCTATAAATTAAAACATAGGACCCAAGGTTAACCACTGTTGAATTCAGGTCTATACCAATTTCTGAATTTTCTTGAATTATTTTGAATTTCCTTACAATCCACTGAATTCAATGCATTTTTGATGAATTTTCAATTCTTTTGCTTGAGAACATCTTGATGTTTTGCAATTCATTTGAATACATTTTTTAAATTATTTTGAATTATATGGAATTCTCTTGAATTTTTTTAATTTACCCTGAATTAGTTTTAATACAGATTGAATTCGTATGCATTTCATCGCATTCTTTCGATTTGCCTCGAACTCTTCTAAATTCACTCTTATATTGAAATCAATGGAATATTTGGGATTTTTCCAATTCATTTGAACTATCTGGAATTCAATTATAAATTATTTTGAATTGTATGGAATTCTCTTGAATTTTATTAATTTGCATTGCATTATTTTGAAGTCACTTGAATTATTTGAAATTCATCTTGAATTTGCATGAATTTCATCGAATTATTTTTATTTCTGATGAATTCTTCTAAATTCACTCTGTTACTGAAATCAGTTGAATATTTCGGATGTTTTGCAATTCATTTGATTCTATTTGGAATTCACTTTTAAATTATTTTGAATTATATGGAATTCTCTTGAATTCTTTGAATTTACCCTGAATTGTTTTGAAGTCACTTGAATTATTTGGAATTCATCCTGAATTCTTTAAAATTCATTTTGAATTTGTATGAACTTCATCTAATTCTCTTAATTACCCTTAAATTCTTCTAAATTCACTATATTACTGAAATCACTGAAATATTGTGGAGTTTTTGCAGTTCATTTGAATCCATTTGGATTATCAATTTGGAATCCATTATCTTTTAAATTATATGGAATTTTTTTAATTTACCCTGTTTTTTTTTAATTTTGCTTGAATTCGTATGAATTTCATAGATTATTTGGATTTTCATCAATCCTTTTAAATTCACTCTATAACTGAAATTATTCGAATATTTCGGATTTTTTGCAATTCATTTGAATCCATTTGGAATTCACTTCAAATTATTTTTAATTACATATATGGAATTCTCTTTAATTTTTTGAGTTTACGCTGAATTATTTTGAAGTCACTTGAATTATTTTTAATTCATCTTGAATTCGTGTGCATCTCACCGAATTCTCTTGATTTCCCGTGAATTCTTCTAAATTCACTCTATTACTGAAATCAATTGAATATTTCGGATTTTTTGCAGTTCATTTGAATTAATTTGGAATTTTATTTTTAGTTCTTTTGAATTATCTGAAATTCTGTTGAATTTTATTAATTTACCATAAGTTAATTTGAAGTCACTTGAATTATTTGAAATTCATCCCGAATTCCTTGAAATTCGTCATAAATTCTTTGCAATTCATCTTGAATTCGTATATATTTCATCGAATTATTTTGATTTCCCCTGAATTCTTCTAAATTCACTCTGTTACTGAAATCAATGGAATATTTTGGATGTTTTGCAATTCATTTGAATCCATTTGGAATACTCTTGAATCTTTTTAATTTACCCTGAAATTTTTTTAATTCAGCTTGAATTCGAATGAATTTCATCGCATTCTCTTGATTTACCTCGAATTTTTTTGAATTCACTCTATTGCTTAAATCAATGGAATATTTCTTA
The DNA here is from genome assembly GCA_932195095.1 of Andricus curvator. Classification (NCBI taxonomy): domain Eukaryota; kingdom Metazoa; phylum Arthropoda; class Insecta; order Hymenoptera; family Cynipidae; genus Andricus; species Andricus curvator. The sequence continues at coordinate 311,795 of CAKNYM010053225.1, forward strand.
TTTTTTTAATTCATTTGAATTCAGCTGGAATTCACTTCAGAATTCACCCTGAATTATTTTGAAGTCTGTTGAATTATTTTGAAGTCTCTTGAATTTTTTTAATTTACCCTGAATTATTTTTATTTCACTTGAATTCTTCTCAATTGACTAAATTCTGCTCGATGCAATTGATTTTTAATTTTAATTTTTGTCTTAAATCACCCTGAAGTCTTTCAAACTCACCTTGAATTCTTAAGCCTCTCATAAAATTCTTTTGCATAACTATAAATTCACTCGGATTTGAGTTAATTCATTGTTTTCTTCTTTTTTTTAATTAACTCAAATTCTGTTGAATTTACTCTAAATTTTCATGAATTTATTATAAATTTGTTGAAATTGACGTGGAGTTCTTATACATTTCATCGAATTCTTTTGAATTTCAAAGAAAATTAGTCATTATTAATGCACATTTGTCACGGTATCGTTTTAAAAAGGTCACTTTTTATTTTTTCAAGTAAATTAGGCTGTGGCAGCCATTGATAATCCCGCAGGTTTCACAGCCTTCGATTTTTTTTTCAATACTTTATACCTTTTCAATCTTATACTTTAAAATGTGAAGCAAATGGAAAGTTTACTGTGAGATCTGTAATAGTAATTAAAAACATAATTCTAACCATACTACTAATCATAATTTTCTTTATATACTAATACTATACGAATAAGGCAATCATGCTAACCATTTTCACCAAGACTTTTCGTGAATCTTAATTAAATACTATCGAATAACAAAGCATGATAAAATAAAATTTAGAAAGCAATCCGAGATTTTTGCATGCAGCTATTAGGCTAGATTTCATTTTCACAACCCAGAACCGTATTGCTATTCAGATCATGCAAATGGCTGAGATTTTGGAAAGTGCATTTGTTGCCAAAAATTTAGAAGTTGAAACCCTGCAACAACGCCTGCAAGAATCCAACACGAAACTAGAAAAGCTTCTGCATGAGAACGAGCAGTTTGAAGAAAACAACAAGCAGATTCGAAAGCTAGAATCTCAACTTGCTATCATCCAAAAAGTGTGTGCATCCATAAATCTAATTGGAAATATTTTAGGGGTTCAAAATGATTAAGAACTCGAAACGTCCCGAAAGTTAAACTAAAAAATCGCCTAAAATTTCCGGTAACTTTATCTGTCATTTATGGTAACTTACCCACTTGACCGGGAAAACCCGGGAAATGACATTGAATTTTTTTTTTACTGGGAATTTTAAATATCTTTAGAAGAACAATGTATCCAATCACGAATTTCATATCACATGATATATACTCTTTTTTTGGTTAAGTTAATTTGTTAACTTAGGAGAAGACGTAAACAATTAAAAATTAAAAGCGTTTGAAATTGAAAATGTTTGATAAAAAAACGTTTTCAGTTGACCAGCGGTAAATATGAATTATCTAATGATTTTTTAAATTGAACTGTAGTTCCAGTATTAAAAATTGAACAATCATTAATTTTACAAGATGGTTCTGAATCTGTTCAATATTAAACAATTTACCAATTTTCTCGCTAAAAATTAAATAGTTAAATACGTTAAATTTTCAACCAAAGAGATGAATTTTCAACTAAAATGATGAATCTTCAACAAAAAAAGATTTTTTAACAAAGTAGTTCAACTTTCAACCAAGTATTTGAGTTTTCAACCAAAAAAGATGAACTCTAAATGAATAACGCAATAGTTGTTATTTCAACTAAAAAATATTTTCATTTTAAATGAAAAATAGTGGAATTTTACCAAAAAAGACGAATTTTCAACAAAATAGTTGAATCATAAACCAAAAAAGATTAATTTGTGACCAAACAGTTGCATTTTTAACAAAAAAGAATTAAATTTCTACCAAAACAGATGAACTTTCAAACCAAAATGACGAATTTTCAACCAAATACGTACATTTTTAACCAAGTAGTTGAAAAGTTTCAACCAAAAATGGAATAGTTAATTTTTCAATTTAAAAAATTAATTTTCAACAAAATAAAATAATTTCCAACAAAATAGTTTAATTTTCAAATAAAAAAGATCAATTTCCAACCAAAAATGTAATAGTTAAATTTTCAGTTAAAACATTAATTTTCAACCTAGAAAATAATGAATTTTCAACTAAATAAATTAATATCCAACAAAATAATTTAATTTTAAACTAAAAAAGATTTAAATTTTAAGAATAAAACAGTTGAATTCTACCAAAACGACGAATTTTCAACCAAATAGAAAATTTTTCAACCAAATAGAAAATTTTTCAACCAAATAGATAAATTTTCAAATAAAATTACGAATCTTTAGCAACAAAAATGAATTTTTAACAAATTAGTTCAACTTTCTACTAAAAAGATCAATTTTCCACCGCAAGTGGAATAGTTAAATTTTTAGTTGAAAAAAATCAATTTTCAACCAAAAAGATGAATTTTAAACAAAAAATGTAACAGTCGAAATTTCAACCAAAAAAGATTAAAATTTTTAATTTCTAACAGTTGAATTCTACCACAAAAGACGAATTTTCAACAAAATAGTTAAATCTTCAACCAAAAAATATTAATTTTTAACAAAACAGTTGCATTTTCAACTAAAAAGAATTAAATTTCTATCAAAACAGATGAATTTTCAAACCAAAAAGACGAATTTTTAACCAAACAGTTGCATTTTTAACCAAATAGTTGAATTTTCAACTGAAAAAGGTCAATTTTCAACCAAAAATGGAAGTTAAATTTTCAGTTAAAAAAATTAATTTCCAACCCAGAAAAAAATTAAGTGTCAAAATAAATGAATTTCCAACAAAATAGTTTAATTTTCAACTACAGAGATCGATTTTCAACCGAAAATGTAATATTAAAATTTTCAGTTAAAAGAATTAATTTTCAACCCAGAAAAACACGAATTTTCAACATAATAAATGAATTTCTAACGAAATAGTTCAATTTTAAACTAAAAAATATTTCAACCAAAAATATAATAGTTAAATTTTCAATTGAAAACATTAATTTTTAACAAAAAAAATGAAGTTGAAAATGAATTTTCAACCAAAAAAGATTTATATTTTATACAAAAAATAGTTGAATTCTACCAAAACTACGATTTTTCAACAAAATAGTTAAATTTTCAACCAATTAGATGAATTTTCAACTAAAATTATGAATCTTCAACCAGTAAGGTGAATTTTTAACAAAGTTCTTCAACTTTCAACCAAGTAGTTGAATCCTCAACCAAAACAGGTTAATTGTCAACCAAACAGTTACATTTTGAACCAAAAAGGTGGATGAATTTTCAGAGGAGACAGTAAAATCTCGAAAAATATAATTTCCATCGCTGAAAATTTCCCGAAAAATAAAATATTCGAAATATAATATTCCAAAAATTAGAAGTGACCGACAATTTGAATTTCTGTAGAATAAAGCCTCGACAGTTTATGGTATTACATAATTGGAAAATTTCCGAATTTCCCCATAGGAAAATTCAAGAATTTTAAATTTCCTGAATCTCAACATTACAAAAATAATAACTTAAATACTTTTATCAGATAAAAATATTTATTATTAAAACCTTTTTTATTGGCTTAGATTCAGGAATTTTATAATTTGGAAATTTTCCTGCATCGGCAATTTTATAGTGTCGTATATTTTATATAGGTAATTTTATTTTTCGGGATTTTCCAGTCGTTCCGCTAAATTTAGACTTTGCAGTTACTATTTTACTTGTTCCAGTGAAAAAACTCTATTGCAATTGAAGGTGTTGAAGTTTGGTGTATAAATAGCGTTTGAAATATTATTAATTTGAAACGAATTAAAATTAAAGTAATTTGAATAAAAAAATTTTTAAAATTTTGGTTTAAGAAAAATTCAAATCGTTCAATTTTTAATGTTTCGAACTTAAAATTACTTAAAATGACATCATTTTTAACATTTAAAAATTTATTGATTGATTCTTCAATTTAGAGCATTGCAAATGATAGCGCGGTATTATATTCTTTAACCAAAAATCTTTGAACTGTTCAATTTATAGAAGTTTAAAATTTAAAACTTTGCAATTTAACGGCATTAATTAAGAATTGTTTACTTGAAAAGTGTCAAAAGCTTCCATTTTATACGTGTAAATTATTGAGAATTTGAATTAAAAAATTCAAACTTCAATTAAAGAGTTTCATGTTGAGTGCTTCAATTTTGCAGTTCGGTTTTGATTATTTTAATTGAAACAATTTTCAGCTCTAAGAGTTAGAGTTTTTTAATTTCAATGGCCGTAAACAAATTTTGCAAACCGGGAAATGACCGGGATTTTTGTTCTCGATTAAAACGGCCACCCTGTTGTTGGAATTTTGCAAATTTAACTTTCGGACTGGTTCGGTCCGAATTCATTTTGCACATCACTAAAATATTTGCAAATAATTCTCTAACAATAAATAAATAAAGTGCAATAAATCTTCATCTTTTTAGGAATCTCTGGAATCCAGAGAAGCTTTGGCTTCAGAAGTGGCAGAAAAACACGACCAGGTGATGTCTCTTCGGAAAGAATTGCAGTTGTTGGAAGAAGAGTGTCGTCATTTAAACATGCATGCTCAGTACAAGGAAGATGTTATTAAAAAATTAAGGGAGGAACGCGCACAAACAAAGGAAAAAGTATGTACTACTTTTTTTATTGCTCCTAGGCTTTGATTTATTTCATTAAATATTCCTTTCTAGCCTCAGAATTCCGTAATTGGTCCCTGTTTGGTGATCAGTTATGACAAGAGTCCCTCCTTTTGCATGACAAGTAGAAATGGAATATCTTTTATTCCTAACCATCTAGAAAATGCAAACGATTTCAGAAAAATTGATACTTTTCCCTCAAAATCAAAATCGAAAAATGAAATCCTGGATTGGAATTTGTCTTGTAGAGATTTTCGGAACTTGGAACGTAAGAGAAAATTGAAAGCTGATAAAACGATTGTGAATACGGCCAGAAAATTATCCCCTCCTTGTAAGAATCAGCATTCAAAAAATGTTCATTTTTCACACAACACGTGATGTTAAATGCGTGTATTTAAAATAAATATTATAGATTTTATAGAAGACCTATTTTTATTAATTTAATTAGGTTAATTAGGGTTGCATGATTGCCTTATTAAATAGTTTTAAAAAAGGAAATCAAAAACTTTTCAATTTAGACACTTTTGGGATTCAAGTGCTTTCGAAAAAAGATGATTAAAAATTCGATTGCATCAAATTTGGTTGCTTTTCAAACCGTTGTTTTATATTTGGTGTCTTGCAAAATTTTTTTTTAATATGAAATAAACTCTAAATAAATTCATTCTTTTCAGGATTCCCCTTGTTCTCGAAATGTGCGAATCAGTACAGACCCTTATTCAGATGTGAGTCAAAAATGCAAAATATTACAAACATGTTGAAAAGCATTCTTAAAACCCATTTTAAAATTATATTATACATAAACCTAATATTTTATCAAAATTATCTAAAATATAAAATATGTAACTTTTCCGTAACTGATATTTTTCAGGGTGATAGTGAAGAATTTTGCCCACATCAGGTACAAATATAAATTTTCTGCATCTGAACATAATAAAAGCCAATTTAAAACTAGAGAGAATTATAACTACTTAAATATTTTTAGGATAACATTTTAATATACTTGGCAAAAACGAAACAACTGATGGAAAAAGAAAAAGAAACTCTTTCAAGCTTAAAAGAAGAGATAGAAAAAGTTACAAAAGAATTATTTTATAGAGAAAAGCAGGTAAAGATAAATACAAAGTTAAAAAAAGAAGAGTTCAAGTAAAATTTTTAGGATTGCATTTATTTAATTGCAGGATTGCAGATCTGCAATACTTGTTGTTTATAACAAATTACAGGACATGGAATCCTTGTTAAAAAATTATAGATCCCAAGTAATTGAAGATGTGAGTCTTATTTGCTTTATTTGTAAAAGAAATTATTTTTAAATCATCTTAAAAGTAAAATCACATATCTCCTGTAGATTCAGAATTAAAAATTTAAAAAAAAAATTTTTTTTATATTTTATAAATATTTCAGTATTTTATAATACTTGTCTTTAGTATTTGTCATCGAAGAAACAAAAATTCAAGACAACTGCAATCAAATAGATTTAGATAGAAGTTAATTATTTCTGTGCAGAATAAATCCGTTGAGAATATGAAAAAATGTCTTTCTGACACTGAAGAGAATCTCGTATCGCTTCAGAGTTTTCTTCGAAACTCACTCGAGGTAGGAACTTTATAAAAAGAAAATTAAAAGTTAAATTGAAGAAAGAAGATAAATTGCTGTAAAATAATTTATATTTTAATCATTTATATAATCATAAAGGTTTACTTTGAAGAAGAGTGTAAATCAGACATGGAAGAAATAATTGAGAGATTGTGCAGGGTCACTTACAGAATTTCGCAAATTTGTTCAGAAAAAGAAAAACTGATTACTCTTGCTTATTTGGCCGTAAGTTCGTTTGTTTATCCTATTAAATTATGATTATTTCAGATTTAAATGTAATTTTTATTTGAAAACAATCTTTATTCAAATAAATCATTCAGTTATTTTAATTGAAATCAATCTTAATTTGAAAAAATCCAAAATTTGTAAGCATCAAATTAAAATGAAACGAAGCATAATCTTGAAGAATTAAAATTAGAAAGAATCGAAGGCGTAAAAATTTGAAATCAGTCTCAGTTTGCAAACATCCCAATTTTAAAACAAAATTGGAAAGGAACCAAAATATTAATCATTTAAAATTGGTGGTAGTTTCAATTTTAAATATTTAGATTCCAAGTTCGAGAAAATCAAAAGTGGCCAACATTGAAATTAGGTAGCTATCCAAATTTAAAAACGTTTTTACATTTTTTCAGGCGAAAGGAGAACCAGTTTGTAATAAAGACACTTGCAATGAACCTAATCACGAATCAGTAAGAAGTCTATTTACAATTTGAAGTTAACGTTACTAATTTGATTCAATTAATTATACCAATTCCTTCAAATTTATTCGATCTAATTAAATAATGTTGCAGGTAATCGCTACATTCCTTCAACAATTTAAAAGGATGGAAGAATTCAGAATGTGTACTGTAGAGGCTCAAGCAGCAACTGAAGATTTAAGAGAAGAAATGGAAACTGTTATTTGCAATTTTAATTCTCGCCATGAAAAGGTAACTTCTGATCAGTTTAAAAATTTAAATCATATAATATATTTTTGTTTTGTACATTTATAATCTAATTCGGTAAATTTTTTCCAGTATTGTGAGTTAAACAAACTTATAGCTGAAGTACAAAATTATTTATTATCCACGAAGGAGAAAGTTTCTGAGGCAATAAATCAGTTAAAATTGCAGGTATGGAAATCATTTTAAAAAGGATCGAATTTATTTCAAATGTGATAGGTTCTATACTTCAAGTCACTGAATCTCTCAGCGACGAAATATATTGGTTTTTAGAGGAAATTAGGTGACACCAGGGAAACCTGAAAAACCTGGAATTGTCAGGAAATTGTTATATACCTAGAAAAACCTGGAAATGTCAGAGAATTTATTTTAAAGTCAGGGCATTTTTTCGAGAGCGTGCTAAATTTTTTTAAATTGTATAACAGTGCCTCTTTGTTTGTAAAAGTAGCTTTATATTACTTTATTTAACTATTTTGGTAAAAATTTGTTTTTTGTTGTTGTTTTAAATTAATTTTTTAACTGAAAACTTAACTATTCTATTTTTTGTGGAGAATTGATCTTCTTGTTTGGAAATTCATCTTTTTGCTTGAAAATTCAACAGTTTCTTTGCAATTTTTTCTCTCTTTTGACTGAAAAATCTTCCTTTTTTGAAAATTCAACTCTTGTTGAAAAGTCTTATTTCTTGGTTAAATTCTACTGTTTTTTATAAGAAATTCTGGAATGAAAAATTCATATCTTTGGTTGAAAAAGGAGCTATTTTGTTAAAAATTAGTTTTTTCTTTGGCTGAAAATTATTTTTTTTTACTGAAAATTTAACTATTTCAGTTGAAACTATAACTATTTCGTTGAAAATGTGTTTTTGGTTAAAAATTATTAGTTGAAAATTCGTGTTGTTTGGTACAAATTAATATTCTTGGTTGAAAATTCATCTTTTTGGTCGAAAATTCAAATATTCTAGTTAAAGATTCATAATTTTAGTTAAAACTTCATCTTTTTGTATCATAATTCAACTATTCCAGATGAAGATTAATCATTTTAGTTGAAAATTCAGTACTTTGTTTGAAAGTCTAACTATTTTTTTCAAAGGATTTATTTTTGGTTGAAATTTTTTTTTCAAACTGAAAATGTAACTTTCCCAATTGAATATTCCATTATTGTAGTTAAACATTCATCCCTTTGGTTAAACATTCTTTTTTTTTGTACCGAAAATTTAACTCTTCAATTTTTTATTCACGATTTATCTTGTTTAATTGAAAATTCATGTATTTTGTTGAAAATTCGTCTTTTGGTAGAAATTAATCTCCTTAGTTAAAAATTTATCTTTTTGGTTGAAAATTCAACTATTTCAATGAAAGATTTATCGTTTTAGTTCAAAATTCATCATTTTTATTTAAAATTTAACTATTCCAGTTGAAGATTTTAGATATTCATTAGTTTGAAAATTCAACTATTTGGTTAAAAATTTATTCATCTATCTTGTTGAAAATGCAATATTTTTACTTGAAAAGCTAGGAATTTGAAGAGATTTAAATTGAATTTTATATTAATTTAATTTATATTTTATTTACATTAATGTTACTTAAATATGCAATGAATATTTAGTATAAGAAGATAAAATAAAATGTGTTGGAATTATTATTTAAATTCATAGACTGTAGAGTTAAATTGAAGAAATTGATAATAATGTTTTTGCTATTATTTAACTAATCGATGATGTCATTGTATTTTAGAATATCTTATAATATAATTTGTCAACCTGGAAAAAACTTTAGATATCTGGAGACAAACTGCAATTCTCTGGGAATTTTTTCCCAGAATTTGAGTAGACACCCTGGACATGTATTTTTCCGATTTGAGAAAAACACATTTTCCACAAAGTTACGAGTATTTGAATTTTGCCTTCTACTTAAAAAAAAAACAAGTTTTTTTTAATTCTATAATTTTTAGCTAATTCTTATATTCCAATTTTCTTTTCGGATCGCGCTCGGTCTTTGTATTTCCCCACATTTGAGAGCAAGCCTTGTAAAATTAAAGCTCAAAGCATCGACAACTGTTATTTGTTGATTGTGAATTCTCTTTTGTTAAAGATCCTTCAGCTTTAACGAACACATTCTCATCACGTATCTCGTGCTTCACATTCGATTTTGTCAAAAATGTGAACTTTTCTACATTATGTTCAACACTTTTATGTCAAATATATATTACACCTCCTATCCAAAAATTATTGATAAAAAATGTGTAGCTCTTGTTTTAGGTGAACAACTTTTGTCTTTTTATTTTTTTAAGCTTGTGTCGTTTGTCCAAAAATTTAATTTTTTTTTCTTTCAATGTTGTTTTTTACGAATAAAACAAAAACTACGCGTCCTATCGGAAAGTAATTCCGAACTACGCATCTTATCAAAAAGTGATTGCTAACAAATTTGTAGATCTTTCTTGAATGCACAATTTTGGTCTATTCATCTTTTTAAGTACCTTGCTTCGTTTTTCCAAAGATTTAATTTTTCTATTTTTAATGCTATTTTTTGCGAATAAAACAAAAACCACGCATCCTATCAAAAAGTGATCAATAAGAAATTTGTAGATTTTTTTTGAATACACAATTTTTGTTTCTTCATCTTTTTCCATATCTTGTATAGTTTGACCGTAAAATGAAATTTTTGATTTCTCATTATTTGTTGTGCGGTCAAAATTTGAATTTTCGATTTTTCAATAAAATTCAAAAAGTTGTCACGATAATCTTTTAGGGTGTTCAAAATGCAACGTTTTTCTTACTTTTACATTTATTCATATCGTGCATTGTTTCGCTTAAAATGTTCATTTTCGTTTGTTTTTTAGAATTTTGTAAATGCTATAACTCTTTTTGAGTACTACTAATAACCGTACATAGAATTTTTAAATCTTAAACAAAAGTGGTCTCAAAAATGTTTAAAATGCGCTCATTTTTTGAATTTTCATCCAAAATGGCTGGCTAACGAACTTGATCTTCATTTTAGGACACTTGAAGAGTATACCAAAGCCTAATCCAATATGTCAATTATTTCGAAAGTTATCGTGCTAACAATCTAAAAATCTACAGACAGACACATTCGTAAAAACCTGTTTTTCGGATTCAGGGGGTCTCAAAACGTGAACATTTGACAAAACCCTGGGGGGCGGGGGTCAAATTTTACACAAACCTTCTCAGATGAGAATGTAAAAATGGTGTGCTTTTTGACAATTAGATGTCAAAATTCAAATACTTGGAACTTTGTGGAACTTATTTTTTCTGAAATCGGAAGAATATTTGCCGTCTAGTTTCCTCTAAAAAACAACATATTTTTTCGTCGAGAGATTCTGCGACTTGAAGACCTGCCTGATTTGAAATGAATTCGATCAAATATATTTTTATTTTTAAAAACTATTATACAAATTAAAATTAAATTTGTTTTTTTTTAGGAAGAAGAAAGGTCGAGATACAAGGAAAGAATTTCGACAGGTAGAGACAGATTAAAGGGTATGAAAAATGAAATTAATCAGGCTCGAGCGCAATTTTCTCGATGTGTTAGCAGTATGCAAGAAAATAATCAGAAATTTGATTCTGTTGAATTCGCTGAGATTTATGCTTCTAATGATGTACTGAATATGGTTGTGGATGAAGTTGAACATGTTGTCTCAAATCTACAAATCTTCCAGTCACGGGTATTATGTTTAATCATAAATTAATCTAAAAATAGTAAAGACTGATGAACAAAAAAAGTCAAATATTTCTTACGATTGTTAATTTTTTCAGGAGCATTCTGCAGTTTCCCTGCTATCACAATTGGATTCGCAGCTTTCAACTGTTGAGAACAACTTGAAAAAGTTATTCATCAAGAGTCAAGAAGTCGTAAGTCTAGAATACAGTTTCAAATAAAAAATCATGTTTTACACGCTCTTTTCCATTTTAAATTTATTTCTTGATTTTAACAGCTACAAGAAAATGAAGTCAATCAGAAAATATTCGAAGAACGGGAAAAATGCATGGAAAAATCGGAAAAGGAGCTCGACTACGCTCACACGAATATGCAGGACGTTCTCGAAACTATTTCCTCCGCAATGGATGAGGTTCGTTAATTATATATAAATATGTAATTCTTTATTTATAAACTAATCTATTTCCTTTTTTATAGATAAACGAATTCGATATTGTGAAGGATAGCCAAATTGCGAATCAGGTTTGTTTCCTACTTTCATAAATTATTCAATCTAAATTTTCGAAAAGAAATTGTAGTTATAATTATTTAATAATTGACAGGATGTGAATGAGATTGTAAAAGTCAAGGAAGAGTATCACAAATTGAGGAAGGAATACGAAAAACTGAGAATGAACATGATCGAGGTTTGCGTCGTAAAAATATTTTATCATATTTTAAAGTTTATTTTCCTTTTTGGACTTTTAGGATAATTTTCTTTTCAGGTCACTCATAAAGAAGAAGTCGATGAGAGGATCAGTGAATGCAAGTGTCGAATTACAAATTTGTTAGATCAAGTGCGAGTTTTGCAAAATGAGGTATTTCAAAAAATCTAAACACTATTTTTAATTAATTGTTTTATTAAGATATTAAAAATACTATTGAAATTATTTATTTTTTTAGGTGAAGATTGGCCAGGAAGCAAATCTTGTTCTAAAAAATAGTATCGTGTCACTAGAAAATGAATTGAATTGCGCATATAAAAAATGCGAAGCACACAGGAGGAGTTATTCAACAGAAAGTATGGAACTAAACAGAAAAATCTTTGATTTAGAAAGCACTGTAAGCTTCTGTTAATAACTATTTTTCATAGAGAAATGGATTATTTCTTTTATTCAATTAAGTTTACTGTATAAATATTAATTTTCAGATGAAGTTGCAGAAGGAAATAGAATCGAAACTCCGCAGAAGTTTAACTTCCAGTGAACTCGAGCTTAAAAAATCAAAAGATATGCTGAACTCCTTTGTAAGTTAAAAATATTTTCCATAGTCTAAATAAAAAAGAATTTTGTAATTTCTTTGCTCTTTTTTTCATTGTAGCACACAAGTTCCGAGGGTACTTTTTCGTCGTGTGGAGCACAACTCGAATTCAAAGTTCGTATTTTCAATTTTTAATCCCATTTTTCATATATTTTTTTATAAATTATCTTTCTTATTATAAATATTCAATTCTTTGCAGGGAGTCCCACAGTCTTTTAAAGTTCTCCAAGAGACGATTCATCAAACGAGAAGCGGTCTTCTTGATCTCGGAAATGAACTAAAGAAATTGGTGAGTATTAAACTTTTAAACTACTTTAGAAATTTGAAAAAATAAACAAAGAAAGGATAGGGTGTTTATAAGAAATTTGGCACAATAGGATGTAGTAGTAATGATGGAGACGTGGTTAGATGAAAAAGGGATGGGAACGAGTAAGGAAAGGTAGGTTACCAAGAGGTTACAGATGGCAGGTTCAAAATGCAAAGAGGAAGAATAAAAAAGACGGAGCAATGGGAGGAATGGTGATGATGAAGAGATTACGCTTATAATAGAAGATTTTAATGCGAGAACAGGAGAAAGGGAATGGGGAGAAGAGCGAGGAAGAAAATTCAAAGATAAGGTATTGAATGGGGAGGAAAAGAAATTGTTAAAGAGCTTGGAGGAGATGGAATGGTTTATCTTATAGGAGACGACGAATTAAGAAAGAGGGTCAAGAAACTAGAGGTAGGGGATTATATAGATTTGGATCACTTACCCATAATAGTGGCATTAGGAGGAGAAAAAGGTAATAACAATATGGTTAAAAAGGAAGCAAAGTTAAAAAGAGCTGGAACGGGGGATTGAAAATTGGAAGGAAAAGAACAGTTTAAGGAAAAGGTCAGAAATATAAAAATGAGTGAGGGAAGTGTAAAAGAGGACATGAAAATAATTATAGGAGAAATAAATAGAGTATTAGAGTGCACAAGCAAAAAAGAAGTTCGTGAAGGGGGGAATATAAGTGGATGTAATGAGGAATGTAAAGAGAAGAAGAAGGAAATTAGAAAGGAATTAAGAAAGTGGAGAAAAGGGAAAAGTAGTGGAGAAGAATATAGGAGAAAAAAGGAGTATACTGAGCTGTGTGATAAAAAAAGGGCCGAAAAATAAAAGGTTGAAAGAAGATGCGGAGAAGGCTAGGACAGAGGACTAGGTTTGGAAGGTAGTAATACAGAGAGAAAAGGAAGGGAAAGAGTAGACCAGGATATTGAGATGGTAGAATGGAAAAGATATTTTATGGAATTGCTAGGAGGGGTAGGGTAGAGAGAAAAGGTAGGAAGGGAGGAAAATATTGTAGAAAAAGAGATGACGAAGAGGACATAACAAGGGAAAAGAATGCTGAGGAGTTAGGATTGGGAAAAGAAAAGATAAATATTGGCATACGCGGACGATATAGTGTTGATGGCAGAGGATGAAGAAGGGATACCGGGCCTAATTATAGGATTGGAGAACTGCTTAGATGGGCAAAAGTTGAATTTAAATGTAGAAAATACCAAGATAATGACGTTTAGAAAAGGAGGAGAAGAAAGAAATAATAGAGTGGGAGATGGAAGGGAGTAAAGTTAGAAGATGTAAAGGAGTTTAAATATTTTGGATCTACCTTGCAAACAAATGGAGATCATAGAACTCATATAACAGAAAGTATAAAAAGGGGCAGGGGTAATGAAACAGATATGGAAAATAGGAAAAAGAAGGTTAAAAAAGATTAGAGAAGGAGAATGTGGTTATTTGATATGTTAGTATGGGCGGTATTAGGCTATGGAGAAGAGATATAGGGCATAGTAGTTTGAGACGAAGCTAAGGGAGGGCTGTTAAGCGAAAAAGTGTTTAAAGGAGGTAGAAGAAAGGAAAGGGAGGGCGATAGAATTAAAGAGATGTTAAGAAAAAAAAAGTGAGTTCTTTTGTGCTAGAGATATAGGAGAGGGGACAGGAGTAGGTTCTGAAGAATTGAAGAAAAGTGACAGGAAATGACAATTAATAGACAGATGGGGGATGATTGAGGAATCAAAATATAGTAAATGGTATAAGATGATAAACAAGAAGGAGTACCAAAGTATTTATAAAAGGGATGAGGAGAGAGAAGATGGACCAGAATAGCAAAATTTAGAGTGGGAAACGAGGTAAGGGAAGGTATGTTTTGGGAAAAGAAAGAGAACGGAAAGTGCATATTCTGTGAATGGGTAGAGGAAACATGGGAGCATGTATGGGAGGGATATAGGAGAGGAATGGAAGATAAAGGAAGCTGACAAGAGAATGTGGTAAAGATTCTAGAAGAGGATGGATTGGGTGAGGAGTGGAAGAAGGAATTGGAGGGGGCTAGAGAGGCGAATGAGAAAGAATGAAAAAATGGATGTGAAAAAATGGTAAGGATAATATAAAATATGTAGGTATTAATATTGTAAGAAACGGATGTCATGTAAACGCTTAGGAGACACATTATTAATAAAGAAGAACAAGGCCAGTTTTTCAATTAAAATTTGATTTACAGGTATGTGAAGTATCTTCTCATTCCTGTTCTTCTACAACTTCCGTAATGTCAGCGATCGACATGCTCGAAAAATATGGAACCAACGTCGAAAGTTGCTTCGCAGAAATGGAAAAACTGAGAAGCGCTTTGTACTCTAAAGACAAACTTGTAAGTGAAAAAAAATCAAAGTTAATTTCTGGCCTTAGATAAGTGAGGTTAAAAATAATAATTCAATTCCTTCCTTACAGTTGGATGATAAGGAGGCGATCATCACGATTCAAAAAGACACAATACTCTTGACTCAAAACGAGCTCAAAGATTTACACGCGAAATTACAGAAGAAGGTATTCATTTTTATCAATAACAAATTATTTTTAATTATATCCGCAGTGGCCGCTAAAATTCAAGAAAAAAATTCTAGGTCGTTTCCCGTTTTTCCCCCGAATTTCAAGAATTAAATGTCGCCACATTTTATTTCAAAAATTAAATTTCCAAATACAAGTTTTAAGAACTGAATAATTTTAAATGTAATGCCTTGAAAATAAAGCCGTTTTAAAATTATGTTTTTAAAACCCATCAAATCAAACTTCAAAGTTCCAAAATTCTTTAATTTTTAATTGGGATCGTAGAAATTTGAAGGATAAGAATTTATAAGATTTCCTGTCAAAAAATAAATTCATGCTATAATTTTAACCGTTCAAAATTGAAGAATATATAGTTGTAAACCAGAAAAATTGAACTATTCCAAAAAATGTTTAAAATTAAATCATTTTACATTGTCAGATTGGGATTTATTCTCTTCAAAATTAAGCAATTTCAGTTACAAAATAGAACAAATGAAATAGCTTTGTTAAAAATTATAATTTTGACATTCGGAAATTTCAGATTCACAATCACATATTAAACAAATCATTCAACTACATATTAAGGTTTCTAACTGAAAATAGTTTAATTTTGAAAAAATTTGAAATTAGTTGAAAATTGAAAAAAAAATCTATAAAACTTCAATCCGAAATTTAGAATTGTTTAACTATTAAGGCTTTCGATTTGCCACATTACAATTTAAAGCGATTGTAATTCTTAACATTTCAATTTTAAAATGTTTTAATTTTGAGTCTTCTACAGTGAATTATTATTCAATTTTAAGCATTAAAGTTCGATTTTATAAAACTTTAATTAATTTATATTTATAGTTTATCGACTTGAAACGTTTTACTATTAAAATTATTGAATTTCAAACATTTTTATTTTACAACTGTTCAAGCTTTTAAAATTGTATTTAAAAATGTGTTAATTTGAACATAAACGATTAGAAATGAAATCTAAAAAATAACAATTTTTAAACGTAAAGGACTTTAGAAGTACAAAATGTACACTGAATATTATTTCATGCTTGAAAATGTTACAAAATGAAATTTTCCAACCCAAAAGAATTTCAAGTCAAACTTATTAAATACGAGTATTACATAATTTTGTTTGATATCAAGCTAATGATATTTCAAGTGATTGGTTATCTATAATTTTTGTTTTTAATTCCGGTTCAAGTAATAAATTTACTCTCATATCCCGTTTTTTTTCAATTTCCCAGTCCAGCGGCCACCTTGCATTTTATCGCTCAAAAATTTTAATTTGTATCAAATCGCATTTTATTTCCGGACTAATGATTTAACTCCTGCATGTTAATAATTTCCAATCCAACAGTTTCTACCTCACCACTTTTTTCCGTTTGTGTCTGTGATAATTATTTGATAGCTTTTGCATGATTCAAAAGGTATGTGGGTTTCATTCATTTCTCCAAGTAAGGGTATGCCCATAAACTACGTTACCAATTTTGAGCTATTTATGACCCCCCATCAAAATATACCAATATTCCTACGTAACTGTGTGATGAACTGTAAGTTAAAAGATTAATTTTCAATCCACAAGGACAAATTTTCAATTCAAGATGATGATTTTTCAAACAAAAAAGTTTAACCCGAAACGCTGAATTTTCAACAAAAAAGTTAATTCTTATCCAATAAAGATGACTTTTCCACCATAAAAGATGAATTTTCAATCCAAAAGGACGATTTTTCAAGAAAATAGTTGATTTTTTTATATATGACTTTAACAAAATAGTTGAATTTTCAGGCAAATAATTGAACTTTCAACAAATTAGTTGAATTTTTAACAAAATAGTTAAATTTTTAACCAAATTGTTGTATTTTCAAGTTAATAGTTGAATTTTTTAGAAGACCGGTGAATTTTTAACCCGGAGGGTTGAATTTTCAACAAAAAAGTTTATTTTTAACCGAGAAAGAGGAATTTTCAAGAAAAAGATTAAAATTTCAGCAAAATAGTTAAATTCTTAACCAAATAGCTGAATTTTTAACCGACATATATGAATTTTCAACCAAGAAGATCAATTTTCTACCAAAAGATGAATTTTAAACAATTTTGAAATGAAGTTTAAATGTTAAAAAAAAAGTTAAATGAAGTTTAAACAATTAAGTCGCAACCAAAAAAAAAAAACGAAT
This sequence comes from Andricus curvator, assembly GCA_932195095.1. Lineage (NCBI taxonomy): Eukaryota > Metazoa > Arthropoda > Insecta > Hymenoptera > Cynipidae > Andricus > Andricus curvator. Next base: position 328,962 of record CAKNYM010053225.1, read on the forward strand.
TTTCAACTAAAATTATGAACCTTTAAAAAATACATTTTCAACAAAAGTGTTCAACATTCAACCAAATATGTTATTTTTTATTATATATCTTTGTTCTTGATGTTAAGTTTTTTGACCACATTTCAACCAAATTCAACCAAAAAGTTGGATCTTGAACTGAAGAAGGTCAATTTTAATCAAATAGTTAAATTTTTAGGTGAAAAAATTAATTTTTAACCAAAAGTGAACCAAATTTTCAACAAAATAGGCAAATATTGAACAGAAGATATGAAACTTCAACCAAAAAAGTGATTTTTTAACCAAACAAGGTGAATTTTAACCAGAAACATAATAATAGACTTCTCAACTAAAAAAAAAACTAACTTTTACCGAAAAATAGTTGGATTTTCTTATTGGATTTTATTAATTCAGTTTACATTCAAGCGGTAAAACTAGAAAAAGGTTAAAAGGGGGAAGTTTCTTATAAATAGACAAAAAAAGAAGAATTCTTTAAAAAGGGGAAAAAGAGGGTAATAAAGGAAAGAATATGAAGTCTGAAATATGACTGCGACTTTCAAGTTTATTAAGTTATTCACAAACTTTTTTAAAATTAATTATCGGGAAACTTACTAAACATTATCTAAGTTGGTAACGTTACTTCAACTGAACCCCCCCCCCCCCTTTCATCTGTTACCAACCGTAGTTTTTGGGATGGCCCCTAAGTTATCTACGTTTTTTACTTTTTGAACAAAACCTTTAATTTGCAGATCAATACGCAGGATGCGGTCATCACTCATCTTGAAAAAGATAATAAACAGTTACAAAATAAGGTAGATATTCCTTAATATTTAATAAATTCACAAAACTTTTTTTTAGATTTATTTTTGTTATATTGTTCCCTGGGTACGATAATTGCGATATTCTTTTTCAAAATTGTAGATTGAACTTCAGGTACAAACAATCGGTCACTTACAAAATGCCGTGGTTCAAACTAAACGAAGTTTGGACCAAGTGGGGCAGAAATCAGTGAGCGAAGTGAGTGAATTATGGACTTCAGTATCGCCTACAGTATTCAATCATGGGAATGTGCACGATGTTTAACACATAGCGAGTGTTGTTTTACTAAAAAAATCCGGTCTTCAGCTGCGAAAACAGATCCGTTTCAGAAATTTAAATTATTTTCAATCAGTAAAAATAAATGTCCACAATCGCACGTTTTAAAAAGATGCAAATCAATTTTTAGTTGTACTCGATTAAAAAAAAATCAGCTGCTTTTGCAGTAACGGAAATTATTATTTAAATTAGTATTATTATGATAAGGTACAAAATGCGTTATATTTATGTAAATAGGCATCGGAACGTGCGTCATTGTAAATAAAATAAATATTCTAACAATGATTTTTGGTGTGCTTTTTTAAATTTTATTTATTGTGTGCCTTTTTGACTATGCATGGTGTTTTTTTGTTGAAAATAATACTGGTGCGAAGAACTTAAACAGTAAGTTAGTGACTAAAGTTTGTTTAAATCAATATAAATTCAGGAAGAATTTGGTTTAATTCACAAATTTTAACAGTGATTTTATTTAATTTTTTATTTTTAAATACTGTAAACGAAAGACTTCAATTTCAGAATGAGAGAAAGAACGAAGCGATTCGTAGATTGAGCATTTACCTCACAGAAACGCAGCACCAGTACAGCCAATGTTTTGCGGAGGCAAGTTAAACAGTTTATATTTTTATTTTCAATTAGCTTTTTTAATCTATTATTCGCTTAATATCACAGGCAGCAAAACAAGATTCTTTACTGGAAGTTCAGCGCGATTCAATTGAATCACTGCAGCAGAAAATTATTTACAAAGAGTATAACGAATTGTTTAAAATAATTCTTCTTCACTGTATATACTCAGCTACTATTTATTGCTTAGAGGTAAGTATTTAATATTGATTATACAAAGAGTAATCAATATAACTATAATTATTATAAATGAAAAGTTTGTAAAATGAAAATAAAATTGATTACAAAAATGAATTACGTTTTTGAGTTTTAACTTTTTGCTTTAATTTCAGGGTATTTTATTTAAAAATTTGATATAAAAATTAATTTGAAAAATTGTAGAAGAATTTGCTCAAGATTTTTTTATTTCTAGGATCAGTTGCGAATTCGTACGTGCGATTGTGAAATTTTGAAATCTCAGGTAATTAATATTTTAAAACAGAAAATTCTATCATACAATTTTTAATTAAATTCATTATTTTTTTTTATTTTCAGATTGATAGTCTCCAAAAGAGCAACCGGCTTCTTGATGAACAATTCAAAAGTGCAAAAGTTTTGTGGGAGAAGACAGATTTCGAACTAAAGTAATTATTTTAATTTAAGAAATGTAATCAAGTATTTAAAAATAAATTAGACCTAATTGATGCTGAACTAATTTGGACTAATCTTCAGATGCTGCCTAGAAAAGCAAAAAAAGTCATTTTTGACAAAAAGCGTTGAATGCAAAATAAGTGACCAAGAAATTGAAAGTTTGCAGCAAGAATCTAATTCCCTGATGGAAGAAAATTGGAATTTGAAGACGGAACTTGAAAAGTATAGAATCGATTTCGAGATTATCAAACAGGAATTGCAAAAGCAGAGTGAAGAATGTTTGTGCATTCCAAATTTAAAATCAGAACTGCAGAAGCTTAGTAATGAAGCTATGCAACTCAAATCGGAATTGGAAAAAGGAAATGAAGATTTGAAGTTGGAACTGAAAAAATGTAAAGTGGAATTCGATATTATTGAAGAGGAATTGAAAAAGCAGAGTGAAGAGTGCATTCCTAATTTAAAATCAGAATTGGAGAGGCTAAATTCTGAAAATGAAGAATTAAGTAGTGAGTTAGAGGAAGGAAGAAAACTAAATGAAGAATTGATCGCAAAATTGCAGATAGCAGAAGATAAGAGAGTCCAACTTGAGGAAAGATTACTGAAATTCGATGTTAATCAAAGAGAGGTAATTAACAATATTTCCGAAATGATAAATTTATTTATTTAAAATTTTTATATATCGCTTTATAGAAACTTGATTCTTCTGTTGTAAAAGACGAGTTATATAAACGCAGTTGTGAAATAAAATCTTTGACTGCTGAAGCGAAAGACAAACAGAAGGAGCTGCAAACGTTGCAAGAACTTAGAAACGAATTTGAGGTTTCGAAATTAAAAAATATCAAAAACTTTAATAATCTAAAACTAAAATTAAATGAAAAATTTACTTTTTATATATATTCTTTAATATTCAACTACAAAGCTCAAACTGTTGTTTAAAAGTAAATAATATTGAATCGCGATTACAGAAAATGGAAGAGTTGAAGAAAATAAATGAATTAAAAGACAGAAAACTAATCAAATGTAAAGAGAGATTCGGACATTTATACGATGATATCATTATACAAAATGATGAGGTCAATTGAAATAATTTATAAATAAATTCACCTTTAAAAATTAGATTATTATATAATATATTTATTTTCAGATAAAAAATCTTCAAGAGCAAACAAAATGCTATGAATCTTGCATGGCTGAACAAAATGAAATAATTGAGCAACTGAAGGAAAAATTGCTCTCCACGGAGCAACAAAGAGAAGATTGTATTTCAGAATTGAACAACTCCAAAGAAAGGGTTTGCATTTTGAAGAGCTTATTAAAAGAAAAGTCAGATTATATGGTGAAATTACAAGCAGATTATCAAATGATTAAGGTAGCAAAATCATTTTTAAATATAATAATTTAAAATTGAATTTATTTTTTAATAGATAAAAGAACGTATTTAAGTTTTTAATCATTATTCATTGTTTTAGAATGACAATAAGATTATGAAAATGGAAAATGGATTCTTTGAAAGTAAAGCAAAAGAAGACATTTATGAATTAAAAAGCAAGGTAAATATCTTGAGACTCGTATTAATTTATTCAGAATGTCTACTCTACCTGGAAAACCTCAAATTGTCAGGAAATTTGAATATACCTGAAAAAATCTGGAAATGGCAGGGATTCTTAATTTGTAAAAGAAGCTTTGTATTACAATAATCAACTTGGTTGAAAATTAGTTTTTTTGTTTGTTTGTTTGAAATTAATTTTTTTAACTGAAATATTAACTTTTCAATTTTTGGTTGAACATGGATTATTTTCAGTAGAAAATTAATGTGTTTTGTAGAAAAGTCGTCTTTTTTGGTTCAATTCAACTGTTTTTGGTTAAAGTATCAACTACTACATTTTTTGTTCAGAATTAATCTTTTTTGGAATTAAAATCTAATTACTTGGTCGAAAGTTGAACTCTTTTCTTCAAAATTAATTTTTTTGATTGAAGATTCTCTGGTTTCTTTTGATTCGTTGATTACTGAAAAATTTAACTACTCTAGTTGAAGTTTCATCACTTCGTTTGAATATGCAACTATTTTTTTACAGTTATTTTTTTATGTTGAAAATGAATTTTTTCAAATGAAAATGTAACTATTCCAGTTGAATATTCCACCATTTTAGTTAGTAATTATTCTCTTTGGTTGAAAATTAATTTTTTTAACTAAAAACTTTACTATTTAATTTTTGGTTGACAATTGATCTTTTTAATTGTAAATTCATGTATTTTGTTGAAAATTCGTCTTTTTTGGCAGAAATTAATCTTCTTGATTGAAAATTCAACTATTCTAGTTAATGATTCATTATTTTAGTAGAAAATTCATCTTTTTGGTTTAAAATGTAACTATTATAATTAAACATTCATCTTTTTAGTTTAAAATTCAGCAGTGTGGCTGAAAATTAATTTTTGTAACTGAAAATTTAAGTATTCCATTTTTGGTTGAAAATTAATCTTTTTTAGTTCAAAATTCATTTATTTGGTTGAAAATTTGTCTTTTTTAGTTGAAAATTTAACTATTTTGTTGCGAATTCATGTATTTTCTTGAAAAATCGTCGTTTTCGCAGAAAATTAATATTTTTGTTTGAAATATAATCTTCTTGTTTTAAAATGCATCATTTTTGTTGAAAATTTAATTATTCTAGTTAAAGATTCATCATTTTAGTTAAAAACTCTTCAGTTTGGTTGAAAATTAATTATTATTATTGGTTGAGAAGTCATGTACTTTGTTGAAAAATCGTGCTTTTGATAGAAATGTAATCTTTTGGTTGAAAATTCAACTATTTGGTTCAAAATTCATATATTTTGTTGAAAATGCAATATTTTTACCTGAAAAGTTAAAAATTTGAAGCGGTTAAAACTAAATTTAGTATGTTACCCACATTAATTTTACCTAAATGTGCACTGTATATTACGATAAGCATAAGAAGATAAAGTAAAAATTCAAATTCGTAGATTTTAGTGGCAAATTTAAGAAATGATCAATTAATTTGTTTTTTGTATTATTTAATTATTTAATTAATCGATAATGCTAATATATTTAAGAATATCTTGTAATATAATTTATCAAAGCTTGCCAAATTAAACATATTAATTGAATCCCTAGAAACTGAAAAAAAAACATTATTTATAGTAAATGCGCGAAACTGTATACATATTTCGAGTCGATTGTTTTAAAAAATGCGAAATATTTGAATGGCTCCGTACTATGAAAAATTATTCCTGGAAAAAACTTGAGATACCTGGAAATAGCCTAGAATTGTCAGGGAATTTTTCTCCAGGATTTGAGTAGACACCCTGTTATTACAAACCTCTTTATTTTGTATTTTGAAAAATAATTCATTATTATATTTTCAGATAAAAGAAATTCAAATACAGCTTTGTATTGCGGAGGATAATTACAAAACTGTCACTCAGGACTTTAATAAAAGTCAAGAACTTCTACTTAAGACTGTGAAACGCGAGGCTGAATTACAACAAACTCTAACGAACGTGGTAATTTTTGTTAATCATAAGGAATTTTTTGAGTTTTTTTTTAACCTTGTTAACGAATTTTTGAATTCATAGGAGAAAAATTTCTATTCCAAAATGAAATGTGTGGAGAGAGAAGAGGCAAAGCTAAAAGATATGGTAAATAAAATGAGGGAAGAACTTGAAGAAGCGAAAGAGGAACTTTCTTCTAAAAAAGTGGAACTTGAGCAAATTCAATCTGCTTGTAATCTTTATTCCAGTCAGCTTGAAAACACACATTATGACGTAAGTTTACAAATATTTTGATAAGAGATTCAGAAAGTTTTTGAAATTCTTCGAATTTAAGAAACACTTTTTTCCAGCTTCAGGGCCTGAAAGGAAATCTACTCAAATTGGAAGAAACGAATTGTTACTTGAAACAAAAATTACAAAGTTGCCGAGAAGAAAACTGTTCCCTTTTAAAACAGAAGAAATTGCTCGAACAAAATAACTGCAAATGTATAAACGAGGTATTTCAAATTTTCTCTGCTTTCCTAATTCGAAGTTTGTTTTTAGCGCAAATAATTTCACATTTTTTAATTCAACGAAGCGGAGTTAAATAGAATTTCAGATTGAAATTTACAAAATTGGACAGTTCCAAACCTAAACTTTTAAAATTGAAAAATGTATCGCTAGTGAATATAAACTCTTGAAAGTAAAAAATTTATAATTATTGAAGATTTTTAAAAGTAACAATCAGATTTGCTAGCTTTAAGTTGAACTTTTTAACTGAAGGCGCTGCTAAGTTGAAGAGAGAAACTTTTTTCTGAAAAATAAATAAGTCAGGATTGGCATGATGATCATCACTGGAAATTAATTTGTAGCTGGAGGGCATGCACAAATCTTTGATCGGCTTGCGGAAGGAGTGCAAAGTTAAGACTAAATCCTTGGCTTCTATGACTGCCGAATTGACTCAAGCGACAGCCAGCAGGTCGGAATTATGCAACGAATCTCAATATGTCGTTTCTTGTATCCGAGACTGGATGGAAGAACAGAAAAGTGTCGTGGATTCCTTGACTTCGAAACTAAAAACAAAGCAACAACAGCTTATAAATCTCAGTTTCGAAAAGAAGTAAGACTTTTTCAAAATATCTGAACAATTAATTTTTTTAAGTCCATGTAATACTTACCCGATTCCACACTAGGGTGGTCCAAAAATGCATTGGAAATTTTTTTTCTCGAATTTTCATGCATATCCCTCCTAAATTTGTCAGAATCCACACAAAAAATGTGTTTTTTCTTAATGATTTTTAGGGGTCCCGAAAACCCTATGAAGTTTAGCACATATTTTCCATAAAAAAGACGTTTTTGTACATTTTTTTAAGAATCATCAATATTAGGTGCATCGAGTTTTTTTAATTCGTATTTTATGGCATAGAATACGAATAAAAAATTGCTTTTTTATTTTCATTTCCATAAGTCTGTTTTATAGGGTCCTAAAAAAACCCATATGTAAAAAAGTGGGTTTTACGATTTTTTGGCGCGAATTATTATTTTGTTGTGGTTTATTTGAGTACAAATGGTTACTAATAAATGAAATTTATATTACTTTCAAATGATCATTAGATGTTTAAATACATTTTTTAAAACAATTTATTATTGTTTATACCGGTTTTGTCAATATTTTTCAACTGTTCAGTTATAGCGAGGCAATAATCAATTAAAGTTAACAAACATAATTATGTCGACAATGTATTATTTTTTATGACAATATTTTCTTAGAATAATGCTAGAAAGTTAGATTTTTCTGATATTTTCTACTTTTGGTCCACCATTCATGTTCAATTAGACTGAGGTAATACTTTATTTAAGTTAACAAACATAACTGTTTTTTTCCTTAAATTTTCTATTTTTTGTCCACTTTTACAAATATAATTGTTTAAGCAATTTATTATTGTTTATTACTATATTTTCTTACAGTAATGCTAGAAAGTTTGCGTTTTTTTCTGAAATTTTCAGCTTTTCTTTAACTTTTTACTCTTTTATTAATGTTTTAAAAATTATAATTTGAAATAAAAGAATATTTTACAATAGAGATAAAAACAAAGCATGGAATAACTGGAAGTAGGTGGGAGGACTGGGTCTGAAAATACCCTGTAAAAATTTGGTTTTGAATTACAACACAAAGTTTATTGCAGAGCCTGAAATAAAAATTTTGAAGGAAAAAAGTTGTCATCAATGATAATAAAATCAAAGTAAGTGATTGTATTAAGATTTTATTTCAGAAAAAATATTCACAAAAGAAAGAGATTATTTAAAAAAATGATTATCTTTGATGTATATTTATCTGTTTATAATTGAAAAGCCAAAGAAAAGTTGAGAATTTAAGAAAAAACCGCAACTTTCTAGCATTGCTCTAAGAGAAGATATTTTTAGACAAAATCTTTGTTAACTTTCATTAATTATTCTTTACTCTAACTGAAGAGTTGCCAACAAAATTAAAATTTAAGAAAAAACCTTAACTTTCTAGCATTATTCAAACAGAATATTATTTAAAATAATAATAATACATTGTTTAAACGATTATTTTGGTTAACTTTAATTATTTCCTCGCTTTAACTGAAAAGTTGAAAAATTCAGACAAAATCGCGATTTTCTACCTCTATTCTAATAGAAAATTGCTATAAATAATAATAAATGGTTGAAAAATTATTTAAACATATAATTATTAGTAGAAAGTAATAGTTCATGTATTAGAAATAATTTTTACTAAAAGAAACCGCGAAAAAATAATAATTGAATCTTTGTTGGCTAAAAATTAATCTCTTTTGGTTGAGGATTTAACTATTGTATTGAAAATTCGGTTTTTTTTTTGTTGATTTCAACTTTTTGTTGAAATATCAACCATTTCATGTTTCATTGAGAATTCACATTTTTTTGTTGAAAAATCAATTGGTTGGTTTAAAGTTAAAATACTTTTTTTTTTAGTTCAAAATTCATATTTTCGGGTTGAAAATTGAATTGTTTTGTAGAAAATTCGTATTTTTGGCTTGAAAATTCAACAATTTGGTAGAAAATTTAACAACTTAGCTGAAAATTCATTTTTTTCTTTACATTCATATTTTTGGTTGAAAATTAAACTATTTGGTTAAGAATTAAACTATTTTTATGAAAATATAACTATTTGGTAGAACATAAACTTTTTTGTTAGAAAATCATATTTCCGGGTTGAAAATTCAACTGCTTTGTAGATAATTCGTTTTTTACTTCAAAATTCAACAATTTTGGCTAAAAACTTAATTATTTGGTCAAAAACTCATTTTTTTTGTTGAAAATTCAACTAGTGGGTTGAAAGTTAAATTACTTTGTTAAAAATTAATTTTTTTAAAGATTGGTTGGAAATTGAACTTTTTTGTTGAAAATTCGTTGTTTTTTGGTTAAAAATTAATTTTTTATCTGAATATTTTTAACTATTCCACTTTTGATTGGGAATTTATCATTAATATGTAAGTCGAAAATGCAACTACTTCGTAGAAAATTCATGTATTTTGTTGAAAAATCGTCCTTTTGATTGAAAATTCAACTTTTAATTTTTTAACTGAAAATTTGACGATTCAATTTTTGGTCAAAAAAATATCTTTTTTAGTTGACAATTTAACTATGTACTTGGTTTAAAATTCATATTTCTGGATTTAAAATGCATCTAATTTGTTAAGAATTGAACTATTTTGTTAAAAATTCGTTTCTTTTTAGTTTAATTCAACTGGTTGAAAATTCGTATTTTGGTAGAAAGTTTAATGTTTGTGGTAAAAAAATTCATCTTTCTTAACTTTATCTTTTTTGTTTGAAAATGCATCTTTGTGGGTTGAAAATTCAAGTACTTTGATAAAGTCATCTTTTTGGTCAAAAATTCAAATGTTTTGTTAAAAATTCATCTTTTTGGATTTAAAATTCATGTTTTATGGTAGAAATATTTCCTAGTTGAAAATTCATTTGATTTCAGAAAAATTCGTCTTTTGGGCTTGCAAATTTAACTGATTAAAAGTTCAACTATTTAGTTTTTAATGCAACTTTTTGGTTAAATTTAATTTTTTGTTGTTGAAAATTCGCCTTTTTGGGTTAAAAATTCTTTTGATAGAAAATCTTTTTTGTTTGAAAATTCAGCTATTGTGTGGAAAATTTAATATATATTTCGACTTAAAATCTTAGGAATTTAAAGTGTTTCATATCGAATTAAATATGTTATTCACATTAATTTTATTTGAAAGCATTTATTCCCTTATTATTCCTCTTTTTTTAAATCAAAAATAGTCCAAAATGAATAAAAAACCAGAATGAATGAATGATAGATTATTATATATAATAATTTCTATCGACAGGGCTCTGATAGCAAAGGTTAAAGAACAAAGGCGAATTGTCCATGCTTTTCTGCAAAGAAGAAAACGCTTCCAGAAATATATGGGGCAAAGTGGGAAAAACATTTGCAAATGTTTTTCGCCTAGTTCGGGAATTAGACCCACTTCTCGATTTCCTAAGGTGAGTAGATATAATTATTGAACTATTTCTTCAAATTGAATACCTAATTTAAAACCTTCAAATTTTCAGAGATCCACAGTTGGGCCGGTTAAAACGGCTCGTAAAAAATCAGTCCACACAAATTCCTGGTTTTTCCCGAGGATAGCATATTTAGAAAAAGTCTTGAGGATAGGCAACGAAATTTTCAGCAAGGAATCTGAAAGTGACCCAGGACTTGATGAGAATCGAGATTGTGGATATCAATCTTCTACCAGCAAATGACGACGAATTAAGTGAAGAAATATCGTGTTCGTGAATTATAATCTCAGGAAACCCTTCGATGACGATGGAAATTCCAAGACTTAGGGAAAACTCGTATCCGACTAACCGTAAACCAAAGCATTTTTAAACCACGATTTTGCCTTTTTGATAGACATATTATTGACTACGAGTTTTTTTTATATTAATAAATACTTCTTTTTGGTATTTAATTTAGAATTTATTTCTTTTCTACTTTTTTCTACATTTTTTATTCAACTCATTTTTTCGATTTTAACTTTTCAGTTTCTCATAATTGCTTCTCTTGAGAATTCTTGAGTTTAAGTACTAAATTGTAATTAGGGAGGCAGACAAAACGTATGAGCATCATCTGTTGCATGTAGGTTGAGTGGAAGAGGTCAAGCAACAATTTACACTCTGATGGCGTAAAAACTTCGTCTTTATCTGGCGGATGCTGTAATTTTGAATGAGAGAAATTAAAACAAATTTTAATCTTAAATTATTCCAAATTGCGAAGCCTACAGAATAAAAAGTGTTAAGTTAAACGCACTCGATTCTAGGACGGTTTTTTCAATTTGATAGAATTACTAACCAAAACCGAATGTAAGAGAATCCCATCATAGAAAAACTTATAAGTTTCTTCAATCGTTCGCCAAGCATGAGAAAGGAAAAATCGGTGGGTTTTATAAAACAATCCTAGAAAAGCTGAAATTCCCTTTTCTGTAAAGCCGTTATCCCTGAAAATCGATCAAAATATTTCCTTAATCTCTAATAAAAAAAAAATATTTCCTCACAAAGACATACCTCACGAATCGAAAAACTTCCCAGACAAGATGCAGAAAAATGTGTTTGTTCTTCCCTTCAAATATAAGATTCTCCGGCAATTTACTTCCTAAAGAAACAATTATTTCACTTTTTTACCTAAAAAAAGTGATGTTACCAAATATCTCGAAAATATCGGACACATTGTTGTCGAAAACCTGATAAATAAATCAAAATTTCCAAATAATTAATGTTATTTTATGAAAAATTTATCTCTAAATGTTTCTAAATATTATTGAAAAAAGAGAAAATATCGATTGTAAACGATTTTTTAATATTGAGAAATAATTCTGTTGTAACATTTTGCTAACACACTAATTTGTCAACCTTTTCACATTTTCAAAAAAATAAAAAAAATTAAATTATGGACAAAAACTTATTTAGAAGAATTCTATAAAAAAATAGAAGCTTTTTAATAATCTTGGAAGATTTGAGACCAAATTATTTTTTAAGATTTCTGGGAAAATTTTAAAGTGTTTAGATTTTATTTAAGAAGATTAATTTGAAGTTTTGTAGGTTTCATGATATGTCAAAAAAGAATCTGGATGATTTTAAGGCTTTTTTTTAATTTGTAGAAGTAAAAAAATCTTAAGAAAGCTGAATTCTGAAGGGTTTTAAGGAAATTTCGAATTATTTTTTATTTTTTAAAATTAATGTTAACAGATAATTGGAAAAGATTTCAAAACATTTAAAATGATTTCCTAAAATTTCAAAAGAATGTAGGAGATTTTAAAGCAAAATGTTAGAAATAATTCGAGTAAGTTTAAGAGATGTTTAGAAGTTTTAAAAAGGTTTAAAAATAATTATAAACTTAAAAATGTTTTTAACAAAATGTAGACTTCGGAAAGGGTCGTAAAAAATTTTAAAAGCTTTTCCAGAATTTTGAAAAAAATTTCATTAGATACCTAGGAAAATTAAAAACGATTTTTTATTTTGAATAATTAATTTTAAGAGAATATTTAAAAACAACTGAAAGCATTTCAAAAAATTTCCAAAATTGTCAAAGAAGTATCTGCAAGATTTTAAGGCAATTTTCTTAAGATTCATCGAAAAATTTGTAATGAATTTTTATTTCGAAATATGAATTATAAGAGAAAATTGAAAAGGATTTGAAAAACTTAAATTTAAAAAAAGTGTACAAGATTTTAAGACAACATGTTTCTATTTGGTACGATCAAAAAATAAAAAAAATAGAGTCAATTCAAGAGATATTTAGAAAAATTAAAAACTTTTCAAAAGATACAAAAAAATGTGGAAGATATTAAGGCAATTTTTAAAATTGTAAATGTTTTTTTTTTAATTTAAAGAAGAGTTCGTGTTAGTTAAAAAGATATTGAGGAATTTAAGAAGTTTGGAAGAGATTAAAAATATTTTATAACTTCGAAAGATTTCCGAAAAATTTACAAAATATTTTTAAATTTCTTCCAAAATTCTAAAAGTCTTAAATATCTTTTAAACCGTCTCGAATTATGTTGTAAATCCCTGTGAAATAAAATAAAATCCTTACAAATTGTCTAGAGTCTTTTGGACACATCTGAAATCTTCAAAAATCTTTTTGAATTAGATTTCGAAGCCAAAATTTCTCTGTACAAGTTTAGCTTATGCTAATATTTTTCACTGGAAATCTATATAGATTTTAAAGAAAATTTACAATTTTTGAAGAATTTAAGGTTATCTTAGCGTTTTTCGTCGAAAATTGGTATTTTTAATAAAACAAAATTATATATTTCAAAGAAGACTTACAATTTTTAAATAACATTATGTAAAATCGAAATCTGAATTGAGGCCAAAAAAGTATGATTGAAAAATATTATCCCGTTCCGAGAAATAGAATGTGGAAGATTACAATCTCAAAGTGACACAAAAAATAAAAAATTATCTCCGATATATTGAGCTGCTAAATTAAGAGAAAATGAGTTTGATTCGAAAAAGTTAACCAATTCCGAGTAAATCATTCAAGAATTTTGAGGTTCAAATTTCATAGGTTTTGAAAATTGTTTTTGGCTAGCGACTAAAAATCTATTTAATTTTTTTTTAAATAATAAAAAAATTATTCTGTTCCGGCAAAATAAAAATTTAGTGTGACGGTATCACACTGTGACAGACGATTTTTAGCAATAGTTTTATGTAAGTGTTTCTTCTTTGAATAAGGAAGTATTTTATTTTTTACTGCATTTAAAAACTTTTATGAAGAGGAAGTTGGTCAGAAAAAGGTTTAAAATAATGGTAAGAGGTTAGGCAATTGAAAAAAATGATGAGAGAGAAGTACAGAGAGCCAGTTATCTGGTTTTGAATTAACAATATTTTTATTACTATATTAAAAATGAGCTTTCGAAAAAATCCTTTTAACACAACATCTATTTGATTTTTAAAGAATTTTTGATGCAGAAAGCCCATTTTCGGACAAAATGTTGGTTATCTAGTTCTGTACTGCAATCCTTCAATTATGGATTATGTGTTACCGTTTTTCACTGAAAATCAGCTATTTTAAATAAAAATCATTTGCCTAAGATGTCAATTTTCATCAACTATCAACAATCTTGTTCTTGCTTTTCTTCTATTTTAGATAATAGGTGCTATGAAATATAAAAGTTTTGTATTAATTTTCTAGCCAATCTAAAAGCTTCAACTTTATGAAAAATAGTACCAATCAGAGACAAAATTTCTTCTTTTTCTTCCTGGTTTTGCTGCAAAAACGTCATATCTTCCCGAGATAAAAATTCCCAGGTACACAACTTCGGTACCAAAACCTCATCGTATTTCTGAATAGCAGGATTTTTGGGAAATATCCAAGGTCCACAAAGTTCGTCATAATCAGCCACGTAATGAAAATCAGGTTCAGATGAAGATGTCTTCGGTGGAAGAATTCGATCAGAAATTACAGTCTCGGATAAAAAAACGCGATGAGCTTCTATCGGTTCCGAATCGTATTTTTTAATTTCTCCACATCCACATAAAGTTTCAGACATTTTGTATTAACCTGAGTTTCGACGAGTGCTAAATTTAAATTAGAAAAACGAGAAAAATGACGATCGGTTTTAATCTAAACTTAATTTTAATAGTTGAATAAAAAAAGAATGAAAACCGAGCTTATAATATTCACAAGTTTATTTTTTCCCTTGTATAATCGTTCATAATTTATCATGATTTATCAATAAAATTAATATACAATATACTTTATAGTAATAAGTGTTATACACGATTTATCTAACAAAGAAAATATTTATAATAATTATAGCAGGAGGAATGGCCTCTACTATCTTACAAGAGTCGCGTGCCAAAAATCTTTAATGTTATTACCGTATATTGTATCATTATTGTTATCATTATCATTATACTTATCATTATTACACAAATCATATCACCTATGATTCATTATATAATGTATTTATATATATTTATATATTTATAACGAACACCGCCCATTACTACTAGAATTACAAATCCGCCAAATAACAGACCTGGTCTTGCTCCTTTCTTTTTTTTTCTTCTTTTTCTCTCAAAATAGGTGATATATCGTCGAATGCATTGCAACACATTCATTTTCTCCTCATTCACTCAAACAAATGTTCATGATGCACAGATCACCTTCCACTCTTCGCAGTAGCTTTTCTTCGTGTAACTTCCATTTAAAGTCAATGTGGACACATTTACGGTGTATTTACTTTTGTGGAATATGGTACATACCTGAAAAAACGAAAGTTATGCCATTATAAACCTCGCATTCCCCAAAATTCATTTCAGTTTTACACATTTTTTATTCTCAGGCTCATTCCTTTTCTACAAAAAAATTGTTAAATTTGCTCTATTATTAATACGTAAAAAAGTAAATCTTTCAAACTATCAGGGGAGGCGTCACGTCTCGCGAAGTTAATTAATTATTAAGCAAGTAAACAAATAAATCTTCCACAACACAAGCGAACCACTGGTATTGAAGTATCAAACTGCTACCCAATAGTTTCAAGTTGGTGGCACTGTTGTCGCTAAAAGGGCCCAAAATAAAATTCCTTATATAAAAGAAACATTTTCGCAACTGATATAAGTTATTAAATTTGTTTACACATTACGAAATTGAGGGGCATTTTTGGATATTTGCCAATTGATTCAATAAATTAAAAATAATTTGGCTAAAAATTAAACTCGATCTAAAAAAATGTCAAAAGATAATACAGCTGCGAAGGCATAATGTCAAAAGTATGTGGTAATTATATTTTATAGAGAAAAGAACGAAAAGAAACGTAGCGAAACATTCGTTACGTTCCTTTTTGTTTCTTTCGACATAAAAATTTGAAGAAACACAATTTAGACAATGTGACTGTAGCTGCATTTTTTTTTTTTTTTTAGTAATGTTTCATACTAAGCATAGTTTTTAGATAAATTATATTCAATTCACAGAAATAATTGGAAAATATTAGAAAATGCCCCTTAATTTCGTTCGAATCCCTGGTTCATTTAGTCGAAGACAATCTGCACATTATTTACAATTCAGTTTTTATACCACAATTGTTAGATCAAGCAAAAATTCCATTCTTGGTTTAGCAAAAAATCGTATATCGAGATTAGATTTTAAACTTGAAGAAAAGCAAATACTTACCCGAAATTGAGATTAAAATTCTAAAAATAAGAAACGCAGGGTGGCCGTTTTAATCAAGGAAAAAATCCCCAGTAATTTCATGGTTTGAAATTTTTTTTCACGGCCATTGAAACTAAAAAATTCGAGCTCTTAAAGCTAAACATTTTTTCACTCAGTGTAATAAAAAAATTAACTGTAAATTCGAGCACTAAAAGTGAAATTCTTTTGAATTTCACAATTTTAATATTGAAGCTTTTAAAACTTTTTAATTTATTACTTTTAAATTGAATGCCGTTAAACTGAAAAATATTTTTTTTTAACTATTATCAATTAAATCAATAAATTTTCAAAATTATATCATTTTAGGAAATTTTA
Organism: Andricus curvator; assembly: GCA_932195095.1. NCBI lineage: Eukaryota > Metazoa > Arthropoda > Insecta > Hymenoptera > Cynipidae > Andricus > Andricus curvator. The sequence continues at coordinate 345,343 of CAKNYM010053225.1, forward strand.
AGTTAGAAACATTAAAAATTGAACGATTACAAATTTTATCAACGGAATACTTTTTATATTGGAATTTAATTTTTTTATTTTAAGTCGTTTCAAATTAATAATTGAGCAATTGTTATTTATACATAAAAATTCAACACTTTCACTTACAAACTAAAAAAAATGTAAATTGAATAATGAAAATTGTAATGCTCAAAGTTTAATTTCATCACTCTCTGACATTTTAACGATTTAAGGCTTTCTATTTTCAAACAATTTAGATTTAAATTGTTTATTTTTGAATATTTTATTTTAAATTGCTCATTTTAAATGAACGGCCAAATATTGCTAAATATTAAAAAACAGTTCTTTTTTTAATTACCAAAATTTCAAATTGAGTGGGTTAAACATGGAATAGGATTTGAAATTAAACAAAAACGTTTAATTATGAATCAATTAATTTGAAATTATTTAAGACTGAAAATAGTTTATATAGTTACAATCTGACGCTTACATTTGTTTAATTACTAAGGCTTTCGGATTGAAAAAGTTCCATTTCTAACGTTAAAATCTGTAAATTGTTCAATTTTGAACAGATTCAGAATCGTCTTGTAAAATCAATTATTCTGTCAATTTGTAATACTTTTTTAATGTTTAATAGAGTGGGAACTGCTGAATAATCTCTCAAGTACCTCTGCTAACGTGTCGAAAATCTAAAAAATTCTAACAAATTTTTACAACTGAAAGTTTCTGTATAAATAGTATTTGGAATTACATTTTCGAAACCTCCCGCCAGCACTACGCTCAACATGTCAAAAATAAGGGTGTAAAAGAACTTTATTATATCTGAAATTTTTTGTATAAATAATGGGAAATTTCAGCGAAATTTTTGTATGATTTAGGTTTTATTTTGAAGGATTAATTTTAAGTTTTAAAGATTTCAAAATATGTCAAAAAAGAATCTGGAAGATTTTAAGATAATTTAAATAATTTTACAGCACGTAACCAACTTTTAGGAAAATTGAATTATTTCAAAAGATATTTTAGAAGTTTTGAAAAGATTCAAAAATAATTGAAGTCTAGAGAAGATTTCAAAACTTTTCAACTGATTTTCTAACATTTCGAAAAAGAACGTAGAAGATTTTGAAGCAAAATTTTGCAAGATTACAAAATTTTAGAAAAAAATCGAATAAATTTAAGAGATATTTAGAATTAATAAAAAATTCAAATATAATTTAAAACTTGAAAATATTTTTAAAAATCTAAAGAAAATGGAGGTTGTTGATTTCGAACAAAAAGTTTAGAAGCTTCTTGAGAATTTTGATAGGTTACAAGAGAAAAAAAAAATTCTTAAAAATTCTGGGAAAATTTTGAATTATTTTTTATTTTGAAAAATTAATTTTAAGAAAATATTTTGAAAAATTCAAAAAATGGTCAAAAAAGAATCCGAACGATTTTAAGGTAATTTTTCTAATTATGCAGAATTTTTTATATTTTAGGCAAAATACCAATTATTTAAAAAGTTACATAACAGGTTTAGAAGTTTTGAAAAGATTTTTTAAAAAAACTAAAAATTTGAAAATATTTCCAAAAAAATGAAAAGAAAATGTAAGTTTTGGAAGACTTCGAAAATTTTCTGAAAATTCTTGGGAAAATTAGAAGTCATTTTTCATTTAAAAAAATTAATTTTTAAAGAAAAATTTAAAAGATTTCTTAAAATGTCGAACAAAATCTGGAAGATTTTAAGGGAATGTATTTTTGTTTTGACAGATTTTTCAAAATTTTAGGAATGAGTTTTTTTTTGTTCAAAATTATTTTTATTGTTTTCAATAGAAAATTTAACTATTAAATTTTTTGTTGAAAATGGATCTTTTTTTTTGAAAATTCATGTATATTGTTAAAAATTCGTCTGTTTTGGTCGAAAATTAATGTTCTTGATTAAAAATTCATCTTTTTGCTAGAAAATTGAATTACTTGTTTGAAAATGATTTTTGTTGTTGAAAATTCTGCTGTTTGGTTAAAAATTCGACCATTTTGTGGGAAATTCTTCTTCTTGGACGAATTCAACTCTTTTTGTTTTAAAATTAAAATCATTAGTTGAAATATCGACTATTACATTTTTCGTTGATAATATTGATCTTTTTGGTTAAAAAAACTACTTACTTAAAAGTTGAACTACTTTGTTAAAAATTCATTTTTTTATCAAGATGTATAATTTTATTTGAAAAACCTCTTTGGTTAAAAATGTAACTATTTCGTTGAAAATTTGTCTTTTTTGGTCGAAAATTAATCTTCTTGGTACAAAATCCATCTATTTGTATTTAATTCAACTTTTTTGTTAAAAATTAACTTTTTTGTTGAAAATTTATATTTTCGGGTTAAAATCTGGGTTTTGTAAATTTCATTGCAAATACCATTTGTACAACGAATTTCAGATAAAATAAAATGTTAAAGTATTTGAGTTTTTTGGCATGATTAACGGGGTGCTGACTGGCGGCTTTAAAAATTTCGTTGCAAATACTATTTATACCAAAAATTTTAGACGTAATACAATTTTTCGATATTCAAAAAACTAGAAGTAGTAGAAGCACTTGAGAGATTATTCACCAGCTCCCCTATTATAATTATTTAGGTCTTCAAAACTACATTTTAAAATACTTTAAATTGAAAATGTAATCTTAAAAATGAAGACCTAAAATGGAAAATGCTTAGAGTAGAAGATATTAGAATTACGCATTGTAAACTGAATGATTTCATCATTGAAAATTTTAACAATTGAACTTAACATTTAAAAAAAAAGTTGTAACCGATTTTCTAAACATTGCATTATATCATGTGATATTTCGAGTGATTGGAAAGATGTTTCTTCTAAAAATTTGTAAAATTCCCGATCTCAAAAAATCCCCGGTTTCCCGGTCCACCGGCCACCCCGAAATGATTTTTTAACTTCAAAAAGAAATCTTTTTCCCAAAACGCGCAAGGTGAGAATTCGCAAATGAAGAATGCACATTAACATCGAAAGAAATAAAATTTAATCGCATTTAGCAATCTACAAAGGAAGAGTTACAAAGTAAGTAAATTTCCATTGTACTCTAAGTTTGGAGAAGTCAGTTGTGGTATACAAAATGGAAAAAAAATCAGAAGGGCAGACTGAACTTACATGTTCTGTAGTCTAGAGTAATCTCGATTAGTGTCTCTATACGTAGAATAAAATATCCTCCCTGTATAAATACAATCGACGTCTCAATTACGACAGTCTCTAAATCAAGAAATTGCTATACCTCTTTCGCGGTACATTTTCGTTTTCGTGCATTAGAAGTTTTCTGCAAAAAGTGCTTTCAACTTATAGTACAGGGTGAGTCTTTAAACCGTGAATCTTTCGAATCCTAAATGTAATTAATAACCTACAAGTTTCATTTAAAATCTAGAAGCGACAAATAAACTAGTAAAAAAATAACAAAGTCCAGCTCTATTGAACATCAACTTTCAAATTTGATCAGCTTTAAAAAATGTAATCTTAAATAAGAATCATTTCCAAAATTACGGCATATCAGGGACTAAAAATATACTCTTACATTTGCAATTTGAATTTCGCGCCAAAATTGTAACGCCACACTTGAACCTAACCTCTCATATTTCAAGTTTTGGACGTTTTGGAAATGACTCTTGGAACGAATTTCAAGGATCAATATGACTCACCTGCATAAGAAATTGCAAACGTAACTTTGAAAATATCACAAGGAATGCAATAGAATCTGCATGATAAAAAATGAGAAAATATTTATCACCTAATTACATACTGACGGTGCACTTTTCAATATATATGGATCAAGTAGCTAAAGATAACTTTCTTTTCTGAGCTCACTCCATTGGATAATTCATGCTAGACATTCTTCGATGCCACAAAAGCACGACATTCAACGAACACGAAACGAAGATATATGTTCTTTCTTCCACCTCTCTTCTTGATTATTATATAATAACGAATTTCGATTTTTTTAAACTATATGTATAATTTTTCCTTGTAACGTTAGTATGTAGAGAAGCCATAAGTGGCTTGCCGTTTATAAAATCTATATTATTAAATATCATATTGCATAAAATCAATTACGCTGTACAACAATTAGCATCATCGAGATGAGCTTTCCTCGATCTATCAAACACCATACGATACACAAATTACACGGAAGGGTTATTTCGTTTCGAAACGAGATACGCCTCTAAAAATTAGATTTATTCCCCGTGGGCTTTGAAATCATGTTTTCCCCGACCGCCAAGTTACTCCTCGGTTTGTTTTGTAATATAAAAAGTATTTAAAATCTTTGCGATCGACGACTTCTCAATTTCGAGAGGTATAAATGCGCAACCGTGATTCGTCCATGGATCTTTTTTCCTCACCTCCTCTACGATTTTTCGCGGGAAAAATGCGTATCGATGGTACGACTTGATTTGTTCGCCTCGTCGATCTCAAGAAGCATAAATTTAACTACTATAAAAATAGATACCAGTATAGTGTGTGGGACACGTACGGATTTGGTTAATCACTTGCAGCAATTGCTGGTAGTTGCTTTCTGCCCTTCTGTTTCGACTAGTCGGCGCCCTTGTCCACTTGTACTTGCACTTCCTGTTTGCTCGCTCTTTGGAAGTTTTTTAGCTGCAAATAATAGGTTCAGATAAGCAAGTTGAAAGTGTCTAGTGAAGAGACTTTTAACAAATTAATTGCTCGAATTTAATAGATTCCGCAAAGTGTGAAGTAGGTGATCAAACCCTGAGTGTACCCTTACAAAGAAATATTATAGGAAATTCAGTATAGGCTTCTAATGGTTTTCCTACCATGAATTTCTTGTACTTTTTCCGTAATTCTAGAAAAATCTAAAAACTAACTAAACTACAAACGAGTGATTTATTTACTTAACGTAGCATTACCAATTATTTGAAGGGATTTCACAGATTTCAAGGAATTTTACAGGATTCCAAAATAGTTTAAAGATTTCAAATACATCATCGGATTTTAAAGAATTTAAAGGGATTCCTAAAAATTGAACGGGATTTTACATGATTTCAAAGATTTTTAAACATATCAGGGAACTAAAAGGGATTCTAAAGGATTTCAACGAATTTCGAGGGAATTTGACGGGATTTTAAGGCTCTTCAAAGGAATTTAACGGTTTTCAAGAGATTTAAAAATATTTCCACGGAATGCAAGGACTTTCGTTAGATTTCGAAACATTTCAAGGAATTTTAAAGGATTTCAAATATTTTCGGAGATTATAACGGATTTCAAGAGATTTCGAAGGACTTCCACGGATTTGAAGGCTGTTCAAAGGATTTTACAGGTTTTTAAGCTGTTATAAGATTCGAAAGATTTTCAAGAGATTTCAAAAATTTCAAGGGATGCCAAAGAATTTTGTATGATTACCAAAAATTTCAAGAGATTTAAACATTTTTCTATGAATTTCAAAGAATTTCGTAAGATTTTCGAAACATTTCAAGGAATTTTAGAAGATTTAAAAAAAATTCAAAGGACTTCCACGGATATCAAGGCTGTTCAAAGGATTTTACAGGGTTTTTAAGCTATTATAAGATTCCAAAGATTTTAAAAAGATTTAAAAAATGTCAAATAATTTTGTAGGATTACCGAAAATTGTAAGCTCAACTCAAAGGGATTTCTAGAAAAATATGGAAAATAAATTAAATGAACTGAAATTTTAAGGGATTCCAAGCGATTCCAAAGATTTTATGGATTTGATCTTTTTTGTTAAAGAACTTCAAATGAATAAGTTTAACTTAATTTATATTCAAGGGAATTCCAACGATTTTGATATATTTTAATGGATTTTTACGATTTTCAAAGATTTTAATGAATTTTAAAGGATGTCAACGAATTACTGGAGAACTTTAGGGAAAAAATTAAACTTTATGTCAAGGATGTCTACTGATAGATGATTTCCAGGGATGACAAGGAATTTATAAATTTTCAAAGAATTTTAAGTTATTTTAAAAGAATGGCACTGAATTTGGTAGGATTCCCAAGACTTTAAGCTGCATTTTAAGGGATTTCTAGCGAACTTTGGAAAATAAATGAAATTTTGAAGAATTCCTAGATTTCAAGCGGTTTTAAGGTATTTCAAGGAATTTCATAAGATTTGAAGGATTTTATTGAATCTTCAAGGATTTCAAAAGATGTTAATAGATTGAAAAATATTTCCCACGGTATGAAGAGATTTCAGGAGATTTACAAATTTTAAGATAAGATTTTAAGTTACTTTAAAAGATTCCAAAGATTAAAGGGATTTTATAGGATCTCCAAATATTTCAAAGATTTCAGGGGATTTTAAAATTTCCAAGGGATTTCTAAAAAAAACATTGTAACTACCCTTTCTTCAGAGAAAAAAAACTAGTTTCATTTTCCAGAAAAGTGACACGACACATTTTTTAAATAGATTTTACAGAAAATCTTACAAAATTTGAGAACGTTGTATATGATTTGCAGAAGGTCATCTAATTGTAGCGAAAAAATTCCAATAAATTGAATATGAATGACATATATTTTTTTAATTTACATAAAATTATTTTAAACTATTTAATTTTAACTATTTTTAATGGTATACATTTTAAACTAGCAGATTACTTTTCTCATTAACAAAATATAACTCACCCCGTATTATATAATCCGACTTCGTACATTTAATATTTAAAAAACATGAAAAATACATTTCAAAGGTATTTCCGGATGAATTATTCTTTAAGGTAGAATTAATTTCGACTTTTTGAATTAAGTATAGAATTTTCTATAGGACTTAATTTACTTTATTGAATCAAGCCGGAAGTATGCAACAGTATTTCAATTTATATTTGACACGAGAAGAAATAACTTTATTGTTAAATAAAAAAAATCTGAAATTGTACTATTTAGAATAAATGAAAAAGGACAATTTTTCTGCATTTTCATTACATTATTTAAATTGAAATAATTCTTTTTGAAAACCAAACCTAACCACAAACGGTTAATTTTTGCTTGTTCTATTGAAAAATTGAGCTTTTCTTTACACCTTGATCCTGTAATATGAAAAATTTCACGTCAAAAATCAACACTTAAAATTTTTTTCATATTTTTCTAGATGAATACATTTTAGGAAGAAAAACGGATAAATGTGGGATTTACAGAGTATTTCAATTAGTTCTTGATGTAATCACGCTGTACATTTTGCGTTACGTTACGATTAAGTTGAAGCTAATTTCCGTTACACGATACCGCTAAATTTGGATTTTGAAATATTTGAATAATTTCATTTTCTTAACAAAACATGTCCTTAATCGCAGGCTTACTGATTAAATGGTAAATAATTTATTTGAAAAGTTCAGCATTTTCAAGCTTCTAAGATGTCAAAATAACGAGTGTTTACAAATTTTAAGATTCGATAAGTCACTTAATTTACAGAAGCAATTAATTAAACACTTTAATCAGTCAATTTGAAATTAATAACATTTTTTGTAAAGAAAATTAAATTACTAAATACTTTAAATTCATCTCCGAAAATATGGAAAACATCTAGAGCCGATTTCGAAGTAAAATTTGTCCTATCACATAATCAAAAATCAAAACAGGAAGTCAAATTTTGGATTGAACAAGCAAAAAATTAACCTCAGGGGGTAAGTTCTGATTTTCAAAAATAATTATTTCAATTTACATAATGTATTAAAAATATTGAAAAATGGTAATTGTTCACCTGTCGTGAAAATACAATTTTTGATTGATATTTGACAATAAAGTTACTTTTGCTCATGTCAAATACAAATTTTAATCCTGATAAATATTCTGGCTTTGATAAATAAAATTTTACATTAATAAAGCTTAAATTCTTTTCTTCGACTTTTTCAAATTATACCCAATCAGCATTGTGGAAAAGCAACAACAATGCTTTCGAGATTCTCGTAACACACATTTCTTTAGAGAAGGATTTCAAAGATTTTAATGGACTTGAAAATATTTCCGAAGTCATCAAGGGATTATAAGTGACTCCAAATGATTTTCATGGATTTCGATTAAATTTCAAGCAATTTTTAAGATATCTTGGCAATGTATAGACTTTTACTGTCTAAAGTTTATTTGTGCAGAATCTCTTTTTTTCTGTACTTTCATATGAGATGAGTGATCTAAAATAAGCCGTTCCTTTATAGTTTGCCTACTTTTTACTGTTTTACATTAATTCCTACAATATTTTTGTATTATTTACCTCAATGCTGATTATCCTATAATCGTTTCCATATAATGATTTCCTATCATGAATTTCCCATAATCGCGAAAATTATAGGAAATTCATGATCGGCCTATACTGATTTCCCTATCATATTTTTTCGTAAGGGTATCCATACAGAAATGACTTTTCTGCGGACATTTAAATCAAATTTAATGAGAAAAAAATCCAATTAGCTCTGACATGAAAGTCGTTTCACTTACCAATAGCTAGGAAAATGTCGTTGACGTTCATCGCCGTCTTGGCCGATGTTTCCATGAAGAGAAGTCCATTCTCCTCTGCGTAAGCTTGAGCTTCGTCGAATTCCACTGCTCGCTTATTCGCAAGGTCCGCTTTATTCCCTGCTAATGCTATTACTATACTTGGACTGGCTTGCCGTTGCAATTCTTTTACCCACGTTGTGGCACGTACGAATGTGTCCTATAATAAAAAACAAAGGCAATTTTTATTTGAATCGAGTTAAACCATTTGAGTTAATTAGGCAGTGACTTTCTCAATTAAATATTTATTTATGTATCAGTGATTCATGCAATGTGCGTTTGAGAAATATAAATAATGTACAGACCTGATTTGTTATGTCATATACCACAATCGCTGCTTGCGCTCCACGATAATACATGGGTGCAAGACTGTGGTAACGTTCTTGCCCAGCTGTATCCCAAATCTCAAATTTTACAGTCGTGTCATCCAAACATACTGTTTGTGTTAGAAATGCAGCTGTGGAAGAAAAGAAAAAATGATAATTGGGTTCTGACAAATCAAAGAATAAAGAAAAACTTTATCCCAGGGTGGCCGAAAAACTTCATTTTCAAAATTCCCTGATTTTTCCTTGACCAATTTTACATTTTCCCTGACCATTAACATTCAATGGTCAGCATTTTAATCTTGTAACATGTGTAACGTAGAATGATTTATAAACGGAATTAAACAATAAATATTCAAATTTTTGAATTTATTTATTTTAACCAAAAAAGATTACTTTTTAATAAAATAGTTAAATTTTCAACGAAACAGTTACATTTTTAATAAAATAGTTGCATTTTAACCAAATTCTTGAATTTCTAACCATGTCATTGAATTTTAGAACAAAAAAGACTAAACTGCAACTAAAAACAGTTGCACTTTTAACCAAATAGTTGAATTTCCAAGCTAAAACCTCGAATATTTTAGAAAATAGTTGGCTCTTAAAACTAGAAAAGTTGAATTTTCAACAACAAAATTAATTTTTAACTAACCAATTGCATGTACCACAAAATAGTTAAATTTTCAACAAAATAACTAAATTTTCAACAAAACAGTTGAATTTTTAACCAAATAGCAAATAACAAAATTTAATAGTTTGCATTTCAAAAAAATAGTTACATTTTCAACCAAATGCTCGAATTTCTATTGCAAAAAGATTAAACTTCAACCAAAAACAGTTGCATTTTCAACCAAATAGTTTAATTTTCAAGTCAAAAAGACGAATTTTTAAGAAAACAGTTAAATTTTCAACTCGGAAAGTTTAATTTTCAACCACAAATTGAATTCTTAACAAAAAATATAAGAATTGGTACTTCAAAAAAGAAAAAACGAATTTCCAACAAAATAAGTTCAATTTTTACCCAAATAGTTGCATTTTCAACAAACAAAGATGAATTCTGAACAAAAAGTGTAAAAGTTGCATTTTTAATAAAAAAGATGAAATTTCTGCCAAAAAAGATTAATTTTATAACGAAAAAGGTGAATTATCAACCAAGAAGGTTACTTTTCTATAAAAAAAGACGAATTTTCAACAAAATAATTGAATTTTCAACTAAAAAAAAAAACAATTTTCAACTAAAAGTTGAAAAGTTAAATTTTCACTAAAAAAATTAATTTTCTACAAAAAAAGACGAATTTTCAACAGAATGGTGAAATTTACAGCCAAAAAGATTAATTTTCAACTAAACAATTGCACTTTTAACCAAGAATGAGAAAATTTCAAACCAAGAAGATTAGTTTTCTACCAAAAAAGATGAATTTCAACCTAAAATATATCAACTTTCAACCAAAAATGAAAGTTACAGTTGAATTTTTAAATAAAAAAAACAATTTACACAAAATAGTTCAACTTTCAACCCAAGAGATTAATTTCCAACTAACATAAGGTGACGCATCTTCAAGCGGAATTGTTAAATATTCAGTTGAAAAAAAATGTCAAACAAGAAAAAAAATGAATTTTCAACCAAAGATGAATTTTCGACTAAAATGATGAGCAAAAAAATTATTTTTGAACAAAAAGTGGTTCCATCTTACCCAAGTTGTTCAATTATCAACCAAAAAATATTTTAAATTTAAATCAAAGAAATTTGAATTAAACCAAAAAAGACGAATTTTTAACAAAATAGTTGAATCCTCGCCCAAAGCAGATTAATTTCCAACCAAATACACTGGAACCTCGATTTATGCAACTCATGCGCTAAGAGTGCGGTCCTTCTCTCATTTTTAGCCAAAAAAAGACGAAATTTGTACTAGAGCAGATTAATTTTTAAACCAAAAAGACGAATTTTCGAAAATATAGTTGAATCTCCAACCCAGAAAGAATTCAGTTGAATTTTCAACACCATAGAAATAGAAATACAAGGCAAATAAATTACTGACAAGAATATTATATCAGGATAGTCGCAATAATTCCCTCATTTTTCCCTGGCCAGTTTTTCATTCTCCCTGACCATTAACACTTAAAGACCAAAATCTTAATCTGGTAACATTTTCAGCATAGAATCTTTTATAAATGAAATAAAACTATGTATGTCAATTTAAAAATTCAAAATTTATTATCCTTGACAGTTATTTTAAGAGCCTCTGGTAGAAATTTCCTAACTTTTGAATTTTTTTTTCAAAATCCCCGATTTTTCCTGAGTTCCCTGGCCTACAGCCACCCTGCTTTCTTCTTACATTTGCAGAATTAAGAAATATATCATTTCTAAAAAGGGAAACTTACCACCTATTGTACTTTCTTGGTATTCGTGGAACTGACCCTTGACGAACCTCAAAACAAGGCTAGACTTTCCCACGGCAGATTCACCAAGTAAAACCAACTTAAACTGGCAAATTTTTCCCTGTGTGCCGTTTGGCCTTTGGGCTGTACCCCGGTTAGCCATTGTGACCTAAAAAAAAACGCCATAAATATCTCCATTTACATCAAAAAATTAAAATCACAATTTATAAGATATCAAAGAGTAGTCATTCACACAATTACATTCAAGAGTGAATATAAAAAATAAGTATTCAGAATGCATATCTCATTATTTCCAGATCACTTGTTAAAAGCAAACACGGTATTTGATATTGGGTAAAAGCGTTTCGCGATCAGTAAATGAAACTGATAAGTGTGATTTCGCAACAGAATAATTAAGGTTCGAGGGCGAGACTTTAATCGCAGAGATTATTAGTATCCGTTGCCTCAATCATGGTGCGTTTAATAAAATTATTTTTCGCTACTTTATAATGTGGTTCAATATCAACTTACAATAATTTTCGCAAGAATTTTGTTTAGAACAAATAACATTTGCAGTCCTGACACTACCTACTTTAGTTAAAAAAGGTGAATAGGTGAATTTTATTTCGAAAATAGGTGACGAAGCAGTTGCCCTTTTCCCATGTTGACAAATAATTTTTAAAAAATCTCAAACTAATTTTCCGGGTTTTAAAAAAATGTTCCGGGTCATTTAAATTTTAAAATTCAAGCTCTCAAAACTGAATTTATAGTTTGAAGTACCTATTCAAATAGGAATACATAAATCTACAAATCTAATGCGGAATAAAGTTATACATTTGAATTTTGAAGATTTTAGAATTGAAAATAAAAAATATTTAAAATAGTACGTATAATTCAAAAGTAGAGGCCACCAAAATTGAACAATTTTTATTTCGAGTGTTTCAAGCAGAACAAAAATTCAAATTTAACGTTGAGCATTGAAACAATGTAAACTGTTCAACTGTTAAGACTTCGAATTTGACATTGAATCATTTATAAATAACTTAAAAGGCTTTCAAATGGAAATTATACTCATGTATAATGTTTTAATCTGAAACTAGTCAATTTTTAACGCTTTCAATTTTATTATTTAATATATTAAGACTTTCAATTGGAAATTGTACAATTTTGTATTAGTTTCATTGTAAACGAGGTTTTTAATGCAAAATAATAAAGAAATTTAATCTAAAAATTGTTTGAAATTGAACACTTTATATTTAACATTGTTACTTTCAATTTGAAATAAAATTTTATTATATCATTTTTTAATCTTCCATTTAAAATAATCAACTATGAAGGATTCCAAATGGAAGTTGTAATAATATAAAATTATTCAATATTACATATTTTAATCCGGCATCTTGGGATTTTCATCGTTTGAAACGTAATATTACTCAATTATTAAGCTTTTCTATTTGAAACTGTCCAGTTGCAAATTGATCGCTTTTAGTTTAAAATTCAACTAATCGGTTGAAAATTAACTTTTTTGTTGAAAATTAACATTTTTGGTTTGAAAATTAGACTGCTTTTTGTCTTTTTAGTTTGAAAATTCAACTACTTTGTTGAAAATCCGTCTTTGGTTGAATTAAACTGTTTTTTATTTTAAATAAAAATATTTTTGGTTCAAATATCAACTATTACATTTTTCGTTGAGAATTCATCTTTTTTGTTTAAATTCAAGGGATTTTTATTTAAAATTAAAATCTTTTTTGGTGGAGATATTAACTATTATATTTTTCGTTGAGAATTAATCTTTTTTATCGAACATTCAAAAAACTATAATTCGTTGAAAGTTGAACTTCTTTGTTAAAAATTCATTTTTTTAAAGATTCATCATTTTAGTTGAAAATATAATTGTTTTTTGAAAAATTAAAATAGTTGGTTAAAAAGTAAATTTGTTGGTTTTCATCATTTTAAATGTAAAATTACTCAATTATTAAGCTTTTCAATTTGAAAATGTCAAATTTTTATTATTTGAACTTCAAATGATTGAATTTGCAAAAATGTGGTAAATCTATAGAAGAGTTCAAACAACAATTACTGAATTTCAAACACTATGTATTTGAAATGATCTAATTTATCATGTTTCGAGCTACAATGATTCAATTTTGAAAATTATAGATAAAATTTTTGTAACTATTAAGGCCTTCATTTCTAAAAAAATACAACTTTGAGAAATTTTAAGTTTATATCTAACATTTCTGTATATATCCCAAACTAAAAATATTAAATTGTAAATCCTTTAAATTTAAACCATATTCTGAACAGGAGGCTGACAATTAAAAAAAGTAAACAAAATTGAAAAAAAGACTCGCTATCCGGCTTAAAAATAATCATTCAAAATGGTATATTTTCACATTTTTAACGTTCTAAATTTACTAATTAAAAAATACGATATTAAAAAATTAAAATTGTTAAATTCAAGTCTTCAAAATTAATTTTTTTTGTTTCAATAATTAGTCCTTGAAAATCCACAACATAAAATTGGAAGTGTTCTACTAAAACTATAAGAATTAAAAAAATTCCCGACCAGAAAGCAAGTTCACTCTCATTTTTGCTTTTCAACTGCATTACGCGAAAAAAAGATCTACTTGTTTTATAATCTTAAAAGTAATTTTCTTGGATTACAAATTTTTAATTTACTTTATATTAACATTTCGAGAATACGTGTTATCAGTAACATAATCTCAATGGCTTTATTTCTTCAATCAATTAAGTTTCTGAATGGCGATGTTTAACAATGGGAAGCTTTGACAACAAGCTTAAATTCAAAGCTGAGCTCAATACGTTTGATTAATTAATTAAACTGCTTGATTCGGCGAGTTATTCACGCTGAGCATCTCTTAAAGATTCATGAACTCTATTTATTTGCAAAAGAAATAAAAGTTATTATTTTATAATCGAATAAGGTGTTGCACAATTTATTACGAAACAAAAGCCGACGAAATTATATGAATTTCAAATGTTTTCAACTTGTTATTGTAAAAGTTGTAAAATGAAACAATATTTAATAATGAAACAAAAACTATTTAAAAACTAAACAAAGATCCACGAAAACACAATAAAAACCTTTCGACAAATCTCATTGTCACTTCTTTGTTTTGCGACTCAAAAATTCCATTGTTTCCACCACACCGTCTAAACCACAATCACAAACCCCACCAAGAACCAAACTTACACTCGCAAATTCTCACAACAAAACAGGAAAAATGACAAAGATCAGAATCTACTTAGGCAACGCAAGAAGCCATTCAGTTTCTCGTTAACGCAAAAAATCTCCGAAGTCGTAAATCGTCTTCCCGTTCCTCAGAATATGAAAAATCCCACTGAAGTCAATTCAAATTTCCAACAAAAAAACAGCACTATTGCGTTTATTTTTTGGGCAAAGTTCAGGGGAACTCCTATCGGTAAAAACCAATCTTCCCCAGCAAAACAAATTCCCGAGAATCTGAATCGTCCGACGGAATTCCCACCAAATCCCACCCCCTACGTCATCAAGCGTCCACATTCATACAGCCCTGAACTTGTCACCGCCCGTGAGACGTCATCAATTCACTAATTCGAAATTTCAAACAAAATCATTCAAAGGGTTTCCTACATTATGCAAACAAATGTCTGAAGTTGCTCATTAATTCGTGATCTTGATAACTGGTACCACAGTTCACGAACAATGGGCCGTGCAGAGGTGAAAAAAGTGTGAAAAAGTCGCAACACCTTGAGTCATGCACTTGGCACCTGATGACTGAATCAACTCAATCTCAATGACTGAACGCTTCGCGGAAGCGATCCGACTATCTGAGCCGAGAAAGGCTCGTGACAGCTTGTCTCATTCCCGAGTTTTGCACGCGTCCGCCCCCACACATAAACACCATCTAGCACTAAACTCTCCCGAAAGTGACCAGGGATTTTCACCCGGGATCGTGAAATCCTTTCCTTATAATAACCTACTTTGAGCTTTGATCGGAGGGAGAGGCTGGAGGATCTCCTCAGGTAGAAGAGCGTCGACGATTATTGTCAATTCCACAATTTCCCGTATGTGCTCGCGACGATCACTTATCTCGACTAGTCGGCCCACCGAGCATAGATCGCACAATCTATATAGAATGTTTGTACATTTAGTATTTACGCTTTCAACATGTATGCTTGAAACTTGTACTTATGACATTTGGACGGATGCTCGCCCAAAGTTTGCTCCAAGTGACAAATTAAAGTCTGAGAAACTCTACATCCGAAAGAAAAATGATGTCCCGGGAGTACAAATTAGAGTGGAAAATAAAAAAGGAGGGGGAATTGCAGAACTGCTGGGATTTATTGGGAATTTTAGTCAATTTTGACACTAGAAACACGAATCACCACGTCCACGACCACAGAGTACACACTGCTGCGCCACTTTACGATTTACGTTTACGTCGTTTACGTTTACGTACAATCCGACCGGGTTTTTAACACAGACGAGAAGTTGGGAGCGGCTGACAAAAAAACACTTTACCAGTTATTTTTCGACGGGCGAGAAGGGGTGCGTCAAGTTTAGCGATGAGGATTCCGAATCGAGAAAAATCACTTGATACCGTTTTCCGTTTTCCTCGGGCTCTCAATCAGCGCACCCACTGTAGCACTCCGTCCATCCCCGCTAACATGGCCGTCGAATTCCTGTCAATGGAAATGCGACGCCAACAGAAAGAATGGATAAAGGGTTCAAAATTAAGTAGACAAGGGATGTGTGAGAAAAGGATTACTGGAATTTAGGTGGTTTTTAGGGTGAAAAAGAGACGAACGGAGTTTTTAGGGGACGAAGGTCGACCTGTTTTACATAAGATTTCGAAAGGACGGAAACGAGCGGTTCACTTCCTATGGCAGACTAAAGCGTGGTTCATAGGATGAAGGCTAGTTTGAGTTTAGGTCACGTGGTGGCGCTGCTGGATTCTTAATTTTACTTAATTTACGTTTTTTAACCACTATTTTGTGTGGAGAAATTCTTTGGAAACGGTTTATTATTTTAATTAAGTTAACTTAATTAGATTTGTGATGTACTTTGATTTTACATTAAAATTTTTCAGTTTCAATTTGAAATAAACAGGAATGGCTTTTTTAATTATCAACCCAGATAGCAGAAAAAATTCCGTGAAGATTTCCTGAAACTTGCATTGTAAGGTGGGAATATTGCATTGAAAGGTTAAGGCAAGGTTCGGTCAATCAAGAAAATGTCCGCTTGTGAGGGACTGTTGCACCGCAAGTTTCAGGGCAGTTTGGAAGATTCATTTAGCTTAATTCGATGCGCAGTAGTTTTCTATGGGACCTACGGCTGCGCAATAGTTTTCTAAATCTTCCTAGCATATCACCAGGAAAAGCGTATCATGATTGTTTCTCATATTCTTGAAAAAATGAAAAACCAAAAAATAATAAAAAAATTTATTTAATTTTTGGTTTTTCTTTTTTTCATAAATATGGGAAACAAACATGATACGTGTGTCTGGTGGTATCCTGGAAGCGTCAAAAATAACTACTGCGCAGACATAGGTCCCATAGAAAACTACTGCGCACCGAATTAAGTTAAATAAATCTTCCAAACTTCTGAAACTTGCCATGCAACATTCCCTCGCAAGCGGACATTTTCTTGATTGACCGAACCTTGCCCTAACCTTTCAATGCAATATTCCCAACCTTACATTGTAAGTTTCAGGAAATCTTCATGGAGTTTTTTGTGCTATCTGGGAAGAAACAGGTTTATGTAATTTTGTCATTTAATATGATTCCTTTCGAAAACCAAAAATTTGTTTTGAGTATTAGTTTTTGAATTATCTTCCAGAAATATAATCGCAAATGGGGGCCGTTCAAAAACTGTGTCACACTATCAACGGGCTGAGGGGCGGGGGGAGAAGATGTGGCATGGCATCACACATAAAAAATATTAATGTGAATAGCAATCTTTTTAAAGGCTTGAAAAAATGAAAATTAGTGATTTATATTTACAAGTAAAGCATCTAAATACAGACTTTTTAGACCTTGTCCCCTCTTTTACACTTTTTAAAAATAATTTCTCTTTTTTGCTCTGTTTTCAAGAACCTTTCTTTTATTCTCGTTTTTTGGATTAAATGCGAACTAAAATAATAGAACTCAATAAGAATATCCAACTATTTTTCGTTGAATGATAATTCTTTCTACTTAAAAAGTCTATATTATACCTTTCTGGTCTAGAATTTATCTCTTTTGGCTAAAAATTCCATTATTTGATTGAAGATTAAAACTATTTTCTTGAATTTTATTTTTTTTAGTTTGAAGTTAATTTTCTTAACTGAAAATTGAAAAAAAAATCTATTTTTGGATCAGTATTTATCGTTTTTAGTTGAAAATTCCACTATTACATTTTTTGCCAAAAATTCATCTTTTTGTTTGAAAATTCAACTATTACGTTTTTCCTTAAGAATTCGTCTTTTTTGGTTGAGAGTTGACCTAAATTGTTGAACATTCATTTTATTGATTGAAGATTTAACTATTTTCTTGAACATTTGCTTTTTTTTCTTTGAAAATTAACTTTTTAACTGAAAATTCAATTATTACTTTTCTTGGTGAAAATTGATCGTTTTTAGTTGAAAATTCAACTATTTGGATTAAAATTTATGTATTTTGTTGTGCATTCGTCTTTATTGGTATAAAAAAATCTGCCCGCTTCGCGGGCACATTCTCATGGCGCGCTTCGCGCGCGGCTCGCTTCGCTCGCAAGTTTGAGCGCGCCTAGGGCGCGCGACTGTTGGATCTCGCGCTTCGCGCTCGATCATATATTTATCTCGCGCTTCGCGCTCGATTATGTATTCACCTCGCGCTACGCGCTCGGGCGTATTTGCATCGCGCTTTACGCTAGGCTCCTCTAGATTTTTGAACTTCGTGTTCGACTTCGATGAAAAGAAAAAGTTTGTTTGCAAATATTATAAAATTATCAAAACCTCTACATATTAAGTGATTGTTAAATTTTCTTTTATTTTAGACTGAAAAGGAACTTTATTTACTCAAGGTTCTATCGACCTTAAGGAACACATTCTCATCCAGACACTCGCGCTTCGCGCTCGATATTTGATTTGAAAATCATTTGAACCGTATGATAGAAACAAAAAAGTTGGAGCGCACTTACGGCGTGCGATTTGGTAAATACACTGAGCGCGCACTTTGTGCTTCGTGTTATATGTTCTTCATATACAAATTACTAAATTTGTATTTGATTTCAAATGAAAAGTAATGATATAATTGAGGCGACAAATTTTATTAGTTAACATTTTATTTTAGCTTGTGCCGTTTATCAAAAAAGTTAATTTTTTCATTTTGAATATATTCTTACCACAAAAATTGATTACGGGTGTGTAAGTCTTTTTTGAATGCACAATTTTTGTTCATTTATATGTTTTCGTACCTTGCATTGTTTTTTCAAAACTTTGATTTTTTTTACTGTCAATGTTATTTTCACGAATAAAACAAAAACCACGCATCCTATCGAAACATGAGTCACAATAAATTTGTACCTGTTCCATGGATGAACAAATTTTGTTTCGGTCATTTTTTCGTAGCTGGTAATATTCGTCTGAAAATTTGATTTTTCTATTTTCAATGCTGTTTTTTACGAATAAAACAAAAACTACGCGTCATATCAAAAAGTGAATGATAAGAAATTTGTAGATCTTTTTTAGGTGCACAATTTTGGTGAGATGATCTTTTCTGGTATCTTGCATAGTTTTACAGCAAAATGGCTTTTTTGATTTTTCATTAATTTTTTGTGCGATCAAAATTTGAATTTTTTATTTTTCGAAAAATTCAAAAAGTTGTCATGAAAATATTATAGGGTGTTCAGGAATCAACGTTTTTCTCCTCTTGACTTTTTTTCATATCGTGCGTTTTTCGGCTTAAAATGTTCATTTTCGTTTGTTTTTTGGAATTTTGAAAATGCTATAACTCCAGTAATTTTTTTTTTTATCACGAAAAGTCATAAGAATATTTTGTTCGTCATTTTACGTACTACTAATAACCGTACATAGAATTTTCAAATCTTCCAAAAAAGTGGTCTCAAAAATTTTCAAAATGTGCTCACTTTTTGGATTTTCATCCAAAATAGCTGGTTAACGAACTCGTTCTCTATTTTTCGGCCATAAAAAAGTGTGCCAAAGCTCAATCAAATCTGATCATTTTTTCGAAAGTTATCGTGGCTACAGACAGACAGACAGGCAGACTATAGACTACAGACAGACAGACACCTTCGTAAAAATCGTTTTTTCTGACTCAGGAGGTCTCAAAACGTGGACATTTGATGAAAACCGACTATGTCAAATTTTACATAAAACCAATACCTTCTCATTAGAATGAGAATGTAATTAATCTTTTTAAAATAAAATTTCAACTACCTGCTTGAAATTTGAACTACTTTGTTACATTTTCATTTTATTAATTGAAGATCCATCTCTTTGATTGAAAATTGATAGTTTTTAGTGTAAAATTCAACTATTATATTTTTTGCTGAAAATGTATCTTCTTGGTTGAAAATCGGCCTACTTTATTAAACATTCATTTTATTGGTTGAAGATTTAACTATTTTGTTGAAAATTCGCTTTTCTTGGTTTGAAATTTTTTTTTAACTGAAAATTTAATGATTCCATTTTTAGTTGAAAATTGATCGTTTTCAGTTTAAACTGCAACTATACTTAGTGTATAATTAATTTTTTGTTGAAAACTCATATTTTCGGTTTTAAAATTCAACTGTTTTGTAGAAAAATCATATTTTGGCTTAAAAAATCAACGTTTTTGTTGAAAATTTGTCTTTTCGGTTCGAAAATCGTATTTTTTTTGTAGAAAGTTTAACTATTTGGTTAAAAATTAACTTTTTAGTGGAAAATTCGTATGCCATTTTTTCTCTCTTAAATGGAAAATCTTTTTTGCTTAAATTTGACTGGTTTTTATTTAAAATTGAAATCTTCTTTTGGTTGAAACATTAACTGCTATAGTTTTTGTTGAGAATACATCTTTTTGATTGAAAATTCACCTGTGCTTGGTTGAAAATTAAACTTCTTTGTTAAAAATTCATTTTTTTAAAGACTGGATTCATAATTTTAGTTGAACATATAATTATTTTGTTAAAAATTAAAATTATTGTGAAAAAAGTAATCTTTTTTGGTAAAGAATTTAACTGTTTTGTTGAACATTCGCCTTTTTGTACAGTAAATTGGACCTTCTGGATTGAAAGTTCAACTGCCTTCTAAAAAATGCATCTTCTTGGATTTGGAAATTCAACTATTTGGATCAAAATACAACTGTTTTTGGTTCAAGTTTAGTCTTTTTTGATTAAGAATTCGACCAATTGGTCGAAAATTCATCTTTGTAGGTTGAAAATTCCACAATCTTGTTAAAAAGTTAACTTTTTCCAAAAGTCAACTCTTTTGTTGAAAATTCTTCATTTTGTATAGAAAACACGTCCCCGTGGATTGAAAATTCAACTGTTTTCTAAAAATATCGTGTTTTTGGCTTGCAGATTCAACTATTTGTTTGAAAATTCAACTGTTTATTTGGTTACACATTCATTTTTGAAGGCTGAAAACTCCACTGTTTTCTAATTAGTTGAAAAATTATCTTTCTTGGTTGAAAATCCATGTTTTTGGGTTTTTAAGTCAACTATTTTCTAGAAAAATCGACTTTTTAGCTTGAAAACTTAACTCTTTCGTTGAAAATTCATATCTTTTGGTAGAAAAGTAACTTTTTTTATTGAAAATTCAGCCATTTTGTTGAAAATTGCAATATATTTCTACTTGAAATCTGAATCGATTCATAGTGAATTTAATATGGTACCTTATACATTAATTTTATTTAAAAGAATTTATTGTCTATCATTTTCCTATTTTCGTGAAAAATCATTCCATTTCCCCTGTTTTGAAAGCATGTTTAGTTATGAAGTCTGTTAAAATATTATGTTTTATTGTTTCTTTTAAACATATTTGTCAAATGGAATCGAAGAATAAATTGTTGACGTCACGTGGTTTTTAAACGGCCCTATAATTACACAGCGTTCATAATTTATTGATTTTTTCAAGTATGCAGAATAGCTTTTTTCCGTTAAAAATTGTTTAATTTTCAATTAATTGCATCACAAAAGTTTTTTTGAATCAAAAACCATTTTTTTCTATTCAAATTTCATTAGCGCCATCTGGAATTCCCGCGACATATGAACTACTGTGAACCTCCCTTTAAAATGGCGTTAGTTTTTCAACTTTGTTTGAAAATCACAACAACCGCCTAGTTTGTGGTTCGACATGGCTCGACACCACTCGACACGCAATGCCGTATTTTGTGTTCCGGCGAGATTTTCCGTGATATTAAAAGAAAGTGCTGTGGTTTATAAAAATATGGCAATTTTAAGCCGCAACAATGACTAATGTGACAAGCAAGACTCGATTACTAAAATTCCGTCTACAAAACACCGAACCTCAAAAGTCAACCGGTGACAGTCGAGATTTAAGG
Organism: Andricus curvator; assembly: GCA_932195095.1. NCBI lineage: Eukaryota > Metazoa > Arthropoda > Insecta > Hymenoptera > Cynipidae > Andricus > Andricus curvator. The sequence goes on from CAKNYM010053225.1 coordinate 367,066, forward strand.
CGTTGGCGTTTGGTTTTTCGACACACGAAAGTGAGGACCAATTTTCGCAAACGTAAAGCTCGGAGTTGTCAAAATTAAAATTCCCCGTGCTAAGTTTTTTTTTCTTGCAAGATCTGACCGACTTTTAGACCAATTTACCGGTGAACGGTGGACGAGAGCGTCATGAGCGAGAGAGACGACAGATTCAACGTCGAATGCACTGGCAGTTTTGTCAGCTGATTGACAGAGAAAAACGACATGTGAGTCACATAAATCGTCCTCGTTGAGTGATCCTTCAGAAACGGATCATTCGGTTCCGATCCACCTACAAAGATAAGCCCAGCGAACTATCTCCTGGCGGGAACTTCTTGAGCAAAAGTCGGAAGGTTCGAGTCAAAAATGGGGAATAAAAGCAGTTGCTGTGCGTACTCTAGCCCTCAAGTTGGCAGAAAAGATTTGGGAGGCGATGGCAGTGGCAGAGGTCTCGAAGATCATCTTCCTGAAGGTGACATCAGTGTCAACAACCTGCAACACATTAGTGAAAGAGAGCCGGAAGTTTGGAACTCAGATCCTTCTTTACATCCTTGTGCTGGTACCATTTTCATGGAAAGATCGAAACAGGCCATCGAAAGTAAATATTTCTTTTTATATTTTATGCTTCTAAAACCAGTGTTCTTCATTGAAATTAAGGAGAGGGTTTTTTAAAGGGGTTTTTCAGTTGGGATGTTTATTAGGAGCCATACATTTTTTGAGTCAAGTTCTGAACGAAGTTCGTATTTGAATTTTCGAAAACTTTAAATTCAGGGTCTTTAATTTAATTTAGCGATATGAATTTAACAATCCTTGTAACCTTTATGTCATTTATTTTCGTATTTTTATCATCCTGTTGCGAAGCAAGTAAAGATATCAAAACACCCACACAATTGTTTTCTAGAAATTGTATTTTAGACTTTCAGAAAACTTGCCAAGTTTTAGTATTGATAATATTTAACGCACAGGATATTTTTAATTCATAAAATACTCATTTTAGGAATGTATGTAGAACTCCTCAAATATATTTTTTCCAAAACACAGGGTGTCCAACTGGTGGTCCAAAAATTCGACTTTCTATTTTTGGTGATCGATTCACCCTAATCTGTTCATTTTCCGAAAAAATAAATTCCATTTTTTTTAAATCGGTGAACATTAACCCGTGCCCCAGGGCTTTTGAAATTTACATGGGGGTTTAAATGCGAACAGCTCGGTCTTCGAAAAAATGGGAGAAAAAATACTTGTTATTAACTTTTTGTAAACTAAAGTTTGATCACCTCTCAAGGAATGTTCAAGGAATAATTTTCACCCAATAGATTTTAAGTTTGACGCCTCCAACCCCATTGCATTGTGCCCGGAAAATTGCCAAAAAAAGGCAAAATATCAGTTTTATGTCAAATTCATGCTAAAGACGGTATTAAAAAAAAACTAAGTCAATTATTTATATTCAATAAGTCACACATTTACATATACATATTATCTAAATATTTTTCAATTTTTTTTAACAATTATTTGTTTAAACCATTTTTCTCGTCTGTAAATCGTGAAAAGTTATTATTTTTCGCGATAAAGGATACAATTGATGAATTTCAAGACTAATATTTTAAACTTAAAATATTTGGTAATTATTTAAAAAAATTAAATTTGTTTAAGAATGTTTTCCCTGTTAATCGTAATTTTTTTATTTTTTCTGAAGTTATTGACTCAATTGACGAACATTAAAAGTAATATATTTTTGTTTAGTATATTTGGCAATTGTTTAAACAATTTTTTTCATTCTGTAAATCTTGAAAAGTTCATATTTTCTGAAATTAATGTACCATGTAATGAATGTTTAGAGTGATATTGTTTGTGAAAGACAGTTTGCAATTATTCAAACAATTAATATCACTTGCTCCTTTTCATAAGATAAATGGAGAAAATTCTAGTTTAAAAAAATGATTAATGTTAAAAAAATTAGGGTATAAATTCTGAAATAAAAAAAATACTGAATAAGAAGCGATATAGTGTAAGAGATTGAAAAAAAAAAGAATTTTTTCCATCCTCCCTATGAAAAGGTACAATAGAATGATTATTAATTGTTTAAACAATTGCAAACCTGTCTTCCACAATAAATATCACCCTTAACGTTCATCAACTGCATCATTAATTCCATAAAATAGTAACTTCTCAAGATTTACAGGGAAAGCATTGTTTGAACAAATTAGAATTGTTTAAATAATCATAAACTGCCTTTCACACAAAATATCACTCTTAGCATTCATTAACTGCGTTAATTTGGAAATTAATTTTGTTGTCATTAAAATTATTGATCCCCCAGGTGTAGGGGTTTTATGCCTGACAGAAAAATGTATAATGTAATAACGGTAAAGGAAAAAAAAATCGTCACGGAAAAGGCAGGGAATTTCGAAATTGGGGTTTTGTGGTAATCCTGATCAAATATATACATTAGTAATAAAATAGGGAAGTTTTGGTAACAGAAATTAAAACTAAAAAGAAAGAACTTATTGAAAAAATACGAAGTTAATTTAGTTGTTTCTAAGCAAATTATAATTTTCATATTTACTTTCATAGATGTCAATTTTTGTCATTGTTTCGGAAGGATATAACAGTCTTCCCAAAGATTCATTTTTATACACTGCGCCATAAAAGACGTTTCTGTTGTATTGAGGACTTTTTCTTGATAAAAATTCGCTAAAAGGATTTGATATCGCTGAAGAATAAAAAATGTAAACGCAGACAATTTTTAGAATACAGATGTGTGTATTTAGAAACAATTTTATTTATCTAGCTCAGTGTACAAAGATATTTTGTACCTCTGAGGGGTTTCTAGTTATCAAAAAAAAACTAAAATCAATTAACAAGTTTAAGGAATCAAAAACGGAAAGAAAACCTGTTTTCAACATAGCAATTTGCATGGGGTTTTAAATAATTTTTCTTCTTCTAGCTCGCTTTAAAAATTATTTTAAATACTTCGGAACAATATTGATAAAAGAAAAACATAAAAAAACAGGTGAGAAGTTGAACAAATTAAAATAAAACATTAAATTTTGTATTTCTTACTTAAATCAGAGAGAAATATTTAGCATTGATATAGTGCATTTAATTATTCATTTCTAGATGGCTTGGAAAAATATGTTGAACAACTCAGGGCCTTTTATTGATAAGAAATCATTATAAACACAATTGACAAGTCCAAGGCATGATAAGCGCAAAGAAAGCCAGTATTCCAAATTTCAGTTTCAGTTTTGAAAATTATATTCCACCTAGTTAAAAAAAATTTGAATATCATGGAACTAACTTCATTTGATAAAAAGTCGAAAAAACTTATGAAGAAATGAAAAATAGACAAATAGCAGAATTAATCATGCCAAATTTTGAGTTTATCTGGTTTTAATTTTTTCAACTCCTTAACTTTTTTTCAGCTGTTTTTTTTGTCATTGAGAATTTCGGAAGCGTTTTAAATTATTTTTTAAAGCTTCCATTTACATTATTTATTTTCTAGAGATATGTTTTTGTAGCGAATTTTAGTTAGCAAAATGTCCTCAAATTTATTAGAAAAAAATCTCGTATTATTTCTAAGGTGTTATTTACTAAAAATTTGTTAAAAACAGGGGTCTGTTATACAGGAATTATCTTTCGTGGAGCAGTATTATATGAAACAATCATTTACATTAACTTGCCAACAAAAGACGAAGAATAAGAGTTAAACTCTTAGGTTTGATTATATAATATACCTACATATTTATACCTATTTTTTGCATATTATTATTACCATTATTTTTAAAAAAGTCCTAATAAATTATCACAAAAATCATTTGTATAATAAATCAATTTTTAAATTAAATTAGTACGGGAATTAAAAAAAAACCTGCAGGAATTGTACGGGAAATGTGCGACAATTTTACCGTAGGACAACCTTAACTATTTAAAGATTTTTATTTGCTTTTAAAAATATGTTTTCCCCTTTATTTTATACTCTTTCGATAGTTGTTGCAAATCAATTTTCACGATATAAAATGTAACCCTTAGAATTAATCATCATAAATTTACGTTAAATATATTTTTACTGGAATATTGCAGATTGAAACCTTTAAAGTTGGACAATTTCCAATTGTAAATTTCCGAATAAGTTGTAAGTCCAATAATTACAAATTAAATATATTTAAATTAAAAGCGTTTAAAATTCAGTATTTTTTTTGTTAAATGCTGAAAGTTAATCAGTTAAAAATCCAATAATTTCAAATTCAAATACTCATATTTAGATAATTATAAATTAAAAATGGGTTATTATCAAATTGGCAATTGTAAATGTAAAAATGCCATATACGTTTTCCCTTCTTTTCAAATTTCCCCTATTTTCGATAAACTTTCCCTTTTCTCTTTAAGTATACTATTATTATTATACCATTAAGCCATTTCCCTTTGGGTTAGGCGTGACTCGCTCGGTTGGAAAATAGTAGTGTTGTTTTTTTTTGGTTTGTTCTATTCAAAACTAGAATATGGATAAACACTCTCTGAAAAAATTTGAAGGTGACAAAATTTAAATCGAATTGAAAGTGAGAATACCAGAGACAGACGTTGTTATCTGATATCAAATTGAAACAGTTAAAAAATATGTTTAGAAATTTGAAAAAAAAGTATTAGAAGGTGTACACTGTTTAATTGAAATGTACAAAGTTAAATAATTAAAAAATGGAATATTCCAATTTGATCAACTGCGAAGTTAAATGTTCTAACTTATACAATTTAAAGTCAAACGTTCAAAATTGATTCACTTGAATATTGAATATGAATAGGAGTGTTAAACAATCACAAATTTTATTTTTAAATCTTACTTCAAAGATCAAATATTTGTTCGCTAAACCTATACAAATAAATTTTTTTTGTAATGAAAAATATTTTAGACATTCAGACTATTTATAATTTAAGTTTAAAAGCATTGAAGAGTTTAGTTTTAATTAAATTTAAATTTTAAATAATAATTATAGTAAGGACAAAATGGGAAATCTTAGAGAGAAATATTTAATTATACTTATAAGTATCATGATTTAATTATTAATGCTCAAATTAAAAAAAAATTTGAATATAAGAACGATTTTAAATATATAAAAATTTTTTGGTTTAATAAATTTTATTTTGTTCAGACTTTTTTAAATCGTCGTGAATGAATTTCCAACGACCTAAGTATATCCAACTTTTAAAAATAAATTCTTTAATGATTGAAATCATTTAAAAATATTATTACTTCTTTTCTACATATAAAAATGAATGTTAAATCTATCCCCTATTTGACCCCTTTTTCGTGTGAAAATTACCCTATTACTCGTTTTTGAGCTCCGCTTGCGCTGTGATCCCTGGAATTGCTTTAAATTACATCATTTCTAATCTTGAATCTACTTATTTTTTAATAGATACTTTTTTTAAGTACTATTAAATGAAATGCCGCTTCCACGTTTTATTAATTTATCAAACAAATCCCTCATTAAATTTCTACAAAAAATTCAGAATGATTTTTTCCAACTCCAAATTTTCCAACAAAAATATTCGTCAAATTTTTACCTCAGAAGAACAAATATAACTTGCTTTATGTAACCACGATCTCATTATTACATAAAACACATTTCCATTGCATGCTTCAAAATTTAATTATTTTTATTGCAATACTAGTTTCCGTAAAATCATAAATTACGAACAAACATTTCAGTACGTAACTCATTCCAATAAAGAGAAAAATATTGAAGGCTTCCCAAGTTGACGTAAGATTAATTATATCTTTGTCTAGGACTTTGTTTAACATTTTTTTTTTGTATTTTTATTTCCAGATGGTATGGTGAGAAAGAAAAGTCAACATCAAATAGCTGATATAAGACCGTTGAAAAAGAGCAGCAGTTGTAGTACGATTTACTTGGACGATAGTACTGTGTCGCAACCTAATTTAAAGAATACTGTTAAATGCGTCGCATTAGCGATATATTATCATATAAAAAACAGAACCTCCCAGCGACAAATCGAAATATTTGATGAAAAACTACATCCGCTAACGGTGAGTAACTGCAGCAACAATAAATTACAATTTTCGTTGCATAAATTAAAAACATACTAAACAAATTCTCTCACTGAAAATAAGGACATGAACATGACAACTGGGTAAAGATAAAAAATGAAGCTTTACAGGATGAACAAAACAGTTTTTTGCGATTGATATTCAAATGTAAAATTTTAATAAAATTATAGAACAATGTGTTTCCCAAAATTGAAGTGGTGAAAACTTTAGGAAACCATTTTTTCTGTTTGATACGAGAAAAAAACAAAATGCTCCTTTTCCGGTTTTCCATCTCAGAAGTTTTTAAACTGCGTATTTTCTTTACAAAACCAGCATTATCAATTGCGCGCTACGCGTGCGTATAGTTTTTCGATGTGAGGGAGAAATAATTTTGAATACACAAAAAAATGTCGAATAACTAAATATTGTTTAGGGTTATTTGTTTACTTTTTTTAAGGTTATATAAATATAATTTTCTTAAGATTCTTGAGAAAATTCAAAAAGATTTTTGATAATTTCAGATATGTCAAATGAAAATATCAAAAAAAAAGTTACTTTTCAAACAAATAGTTGAATTTTTAAATGAAAGAGATCAATTCTCAACGAAAAATGTAATAGTTGATATAATAAAGACAAATTGTTATCCATTTGTATTCTAAACTAAAAAAGATTAGATATTTTCCAAGAGAGACGAATTTTCTACAAATCAGTTTAAATTTTTAACCCGGAAATATGAATTTTTGAGAAAAAAAGTTGATTTTCCACCAAATACATGATTTTTCTACCAAATAGATTAATGCTATACCAGAAAAGACGAATTTCAACTAAAATTCTGAATCTTCAACTTTCAATATTTAAACCCAAAAATATTTTACTTTTATACTAAAAGCGGTTGAATTCATCCAAAGAAAAACTAATTTTCAATAAAATAGTTGTTTAAGTTTTAACCAAGTTGTTGAATTTTCATCCAAAAAAGATGAATTCTCAACAAAAAATATAATAATTGATATTTTAACAAAAATAATTTTATTTTGAAATCAAAAAGAGTTAAATTCATCCAAAAAGATTTTACTTTTAAACCAAACAGTTGCAATTTTAATAAAAAAGGTTAAATTTCTACCACGAAAGATGAATTTTCAAACCAAAGAGGCGAATTTAGAAAAAATTGTTGATATTTTTCATTCAAAAAAGTATTTCCAGTCAAGAAAGAAAACAATTTTTAGGCAAATTATAATTTGGAGGGAAACATACTTTTTAATACAAAATAAAAATTTCAAATAACTATTTATTTTTTAAGATTCTTTGTGAAGATTTCTAAGAAATTTATTTCTATTTTATGGTATTTTACAAAATTTGAATAAAATTTTCAGTCAGTTTAAAATATATTCAGGTAATTTTTTTGTGACTGGTAACGACAATGTAAATTTCAATTTCGAGATTTTCGATCCACCAATTTTGTTATTCAGAATCACAAAAATATAGTAGGCATTTTTCTGGGTCCATTAAATATGTACAGTGGCCATTATTTACAGGCATCACAGGTTGTCACCTATTCACCTTTTTTGACCTATTTTAATTTACAATTTTAATTTCCAAAACCTTGTGAGACCATATACATTTTAATTCAGAGTCGCAGAATCAGTCACCAACGAAATATGTTGTTTTTTAAAGGAAAGGAGACGGCACGAATTTTACCAATTTAATGCAAAATTTTCTTCACAACACTATGAATACTTAAATTTTATAAAGCAGATAACACAGAATATCGCAGACAATGTATTCAAAAACCTCAGCAGTTTTCTATTCTCAGTTTGTACTCTAGGTTCTAAAAATAAGTCTTTTAGCACTTTTCTAACGCGTTATGTTTCAAATTTGTACTAAAATATAGGCAAAATCTAAAAGTCTATTTATGATAATAAAAAAAAAACATTTTTAAATTATAATAAATTTGTCTTTATTTTTTGAATAAAGAACAAAAAGTTAAATACTTGCATTAGTTTAAAAAATAATACGACAGTTGAAAGAACATTGTCGACCACTTTTTGATATTAATCTACGCCATATAATTCTAATTTGATGTGATGTTTTTGGCAACAAAAAAGCGTGTTAATTATCATTGTTTTATATGTTTATTTAACTTAACAACTTTTTTTGTCACCTATTTTTGAAAAAATATTTACGTTTATACCTTTTTTTAACGATAATAAGTACTTTGATGACTATATTCACAATGTTTCAGGGAATCGAAAACATTTTTTTTTAATGTCTGTGTTTGAGGACGAAAAATCCAAATATTTCTTATCCAGTTGTCATTCTCATCATTTTAAAATTCATTTTTTCGAGTGCAAGGAAAAATGATTTTTACATATTTTTAATATGTGTCGATAAATAGTGTCCTAAATTACTTGAAATTGTTAAAAACTGAGTATTGAAAAATTGGTCGTTATCCAGTTGTCATTCTCATGTCTTCAAATAATGTATTGTAAAGAAGTCACTAAACAAAATTCTCATTTCCATTTTAACAAAATGTATTCCCAAAATTCAAATGTCAAGGAATTTTTTAAACTTCATGAAATTTTTACGAGAGCGTACTTAATTTTTTTTTTAATTGTAATGTAAAATTAAATAAAAATGTTTCTTCATTTGTAAAAGTAACTTTGTATTACTGGGTTTAACTATTTTGTTGAAATTTCGTTCTTTTTCGTTAGAAATTAATTTTTTTAATCGAAAACTTAGTGATTCTATTTTTGGTTGAATATTTATCTTTTTTAGTTGAAAATTCGTCCTTTTTTGCAGAAAATTATCTTCCTGGTTGATCGAAAGTCAACAGTTTTGTTGAAATTTTTTTTCTCTCATGACTGAAAATTTTTTTTTAGATGAAAATTCAACCATTGTTGAAAATTCGTCTTTTTGGTTAAAATCATCTGCTTTCGATTTATAAATTAAAATCTTTTTTTGGTGAAATATCATCTATTACATTTTTCGTTGAGAATTCATATTTTTTGGTTGAACATTAATTTTTTTAACTGAAAATTAAACTATTACATTTTTGGTTGAAAATTTATTTTTTATATGTGGAAAATTTAGTTTTTAACTGAAAATTTAACTAATCTAGTTGGATATTCCATCATTTTAGTTGATAATACATCTCTTTGGTTGAAAATTAAGTCTTTTAACTGAAAATGTAACTAATCAATTTTCGGTTGATAATTTATCTTTTTTAGTTGAAAATTCGTCTTCTTTGGCAGAAACATTAATATTTTTGGTTGAAAATTCCACTATAACAGTTGAAGATTCATAATTTTAGTTGAAAATTCACCTCTTTGACTGAGAATTTAACTATTTTGTTAAAAATATGTTTTCATTTTTGGTTTAAAATTAATTTTTTTAAATGAAAAATTAACTATTCCATGTTTAGTTGAAAATTGATCTTTTTTATTTAAAATTAAACTATTTCATTAAAAAATTCATCTATATTGTTGGACATGCAATATTTTTAGTTGAAATTTTAGTAATTTGAAGTGTTTTAAATTTAATTTAATATAGTGCCCACAATAATTTTACTTAAAAGAATACAAATTCAAGAAATGATTAATTATGTTAATTAAATCTCTATAAACAATCTATCTCTATAAATATATAAAAACTATACCTGGAAAAAAGCTGGAATTTTCAGGAAATTTTTTCCCATGATTTTAGTAGACACCCTGGTTAGAATATATTTGAAAACATTATAATCTTTTCTCGATTATAAGAAATAAAAAGTTTGAATATTTTAATTTTTTAGAGAGATGGTGTGGCAGACGACTACGACAAACATAATCCAGAGCACAAGCAGATCTATAAATTTGTGAGGACTCTTTTTAACGCAGCACAATTAACAGCAGAGTGTGCTATCATAACTTTAGTGTATCTTGAACGTCTGCTCACGTATGCGGAAATAGATATAACTCCCGCGAATTGGAAAAGAATCGTTCTCGGTGCTATTTTGTTAGCTTCCAAGGTGTGGGACGACCAGGCTGTGTGGAATGTGGACTATTGTCAAATTCTAAAGGACATCACTGTAGAAGACATGTGAGTATTCCAGCTATTCCTTTCACTTTTAAATTAACCACTCTTCCCTCTCAAACTCACGAGGAATTTGCAAAAAAAAACAGTCCCGCACAAAAACAGGATGTCTAGTCACCAGAAAAATATTCCATTTTCAGGAAACTTAGCATTTAGATAAAAATAAACTGTTTAGGTAAAAGTTGGAATATTTTTTTATGTGCTATTTTTCAAACGAGAGTATTTGCGGCTGGAAAACCCCCGGGAAGTGAGAGTGAATTATTTAATTCTTAGTTTTTGTAGAATAAGTTATCTAATTAATTTAAATTGCACTTAATATCATAGAAAATAAAATGTGATTGAAAGAATTCGTTTTTAATTTCTTTAATTAAAAATGCTACAATATTTACAGTTTAAAGCACTTTTAATTTTAAATTCATGAATAATAAGTCATCGCAGGTTGTCACCTATTCACCGTTTTTAACGTATTTTGGAAATTTGTCACTTTTTCCCCCTTTTTCAGTTAACAAAGTATCCATTTAAATTCAGTTCGTGTCAGTGCCGCAGTATAAGTCGCCGACGAAATATTTTGTGTTTTAAAAAAGAAGAAACGACACGAATTTTGCTTATCCTATACAAAAATTGTTGACAAAGTTATGAATATTTAAATTTAATAGAGAATGACGCAAACTATCAAAAATAGTTGTCGAACTTTAAAGTTTGGTATTATTTAAGCTGATACAGGAATTTAATTTTTTCGTCTTGCATCTGATTGAACTTTTAGTTTTCTTTCTAAATCCAGCGAAAAAGTCTTTGAGGAAAACTTCTAAATTAACGAAATGGTGGCGATTTTTCTGAAAATGTTAAAAGACAATTTATTAAAAACCCCTAGCAGTGTTCTATTCTCAATTTGTACTTTAAGATTCTCAATATAAGTTTAATAACGTGTTATGTTCAAAAATTTTACTAAAATGTAAGTAAAACCGGTTGCAATAATATTTTTCAAACAATATAACTTTTTACTTACATTTTCCCCCTGAAAGTCTATTTTTGATGATAATCAAAAACACATTTTTTATTTGTATCCAATTTGTCCTAAAAATTTTTTTATTCTTTCACAAAAATATCTTATCAACTATAAAATGACATCATAAAATCGTTTTATTTAAAAAAAAATACTTTTGGAACATTTTTTATTCACATTTGAGTACAAATTTGAGTAAATAAGGGAGATCATGGTGTCTAGCGACCTGGGATATCCAGGTATTTTGTGCACCCTTTGAAAAATACGAGAAAATGCCGGGAATTTGTAAACAGATCCAGGAAATATGCGATTATAAATTTAAATAAAAAAATTTATTTTCTGCGTAAAATTATTATTAATTAATTATGCGATTCATTGTTAATAACGTGTGACGAGTTGAACATCATCGATTAATTACCAGCCAATCAGAAACTGGAAAATCTTTAAAATGTACTTAAAAAAATTTACTAACCAAAACATGGCGCAGACAATAAATTTGTTATTTATAAGCTCGATATTTGGGAATTTTTCTTACTTTTTCTGGTAAATTTCCGATCATATTATGCTCCTTTGTTTTAAATTTGAATCTTTTGAATTTTAAACTCTTGAAGTTGAAGCTTAAAGAAATGTAATTCAAACGCTTAATAATTTACAGGTATAAAATATTAGAAGCTCTCAACATTATTCAGTTGATCCACTTTAAATTAAGTGACGTTAAACTGCAAAATATAAATATAAATCCACGTTATCATTGTCAATACTGTAAATCGAATAATGAATCAAGACATTTTTAAATGTTAAAAATTATGTAATTTTGAAGCAAATTCAAGTTAGAAACATTAAAAAATTGAACTTTTTTGATTTGATGGTTTAAAATTAAACCCATTTTAATTTAGAAGTTAAATTATTTTTATTTTAAGTCGTTTGAAATTAATAATTGTTCAATTGTTATTTATACATCAAAATTTAAACATTTCACTTGGAAAGTAAAGAATCAGCAAAGTGAAACAATTAAAATTCTAAAATTCAAAGTTTAAATTTAGCACTCTGAAATTTTTACTATTCAAGGCTTTCTATTTCAAACAATACAGTTCCAAATTGTTTAGTTTTGAATATTTGATTTATAATTGCTCATTTTCAATAAACAGTCAAATATTGCTAAATATTTTTTAAAATACCCTTTTTGAATTAAAAATTACCTTTTTTAACAAAAAATTTTCAATTTTCAATGGTTTAAATATGGAATATAGTTTATAAAGGTTCAATCGGACTTTTACATTTGCTTAACTACTTGAAAAAGTTAACAATTTAAGTTAACATGAAACAACGTTGAAATCTGAGTTATTTTAAGTTGCAGTTATGTCCTGTGATATGCAATTTATGATATTTAATTTACATGATTAAATATATTTTTGTTCTAAAAATTTATCAAATTCCCAGGGAAAAGGTACATTCACTGTCATTTCCCAGGTTTTCCCGGTCTCATAAAATCAAGGTTTTAGGGTAAAAAGGTTGAAAACATGAATTTTTATAATAAATTGTTTTCTTGTTTTTGTGAACAACAAAGTATTTATTTGTTGTGACAAATTTTTAATTATAAGTTTTTTCAAATTTGACTTTTTATTCGTGTTAGTATTTATCTTAGTAATTGTTATACTATTTTTAATCAACGCGTATATGGTGGATGTTTTTCCAATTATTTTTTATAATTTTGTTATACTTTATTTTTTGTATTGAGTGATCATTAATAATAAATAGTTTTGGCCACTCTTTCAGAAATAGTGCGAAAAAAGTGTAAATAATTCAATCTTCTTGGGTTTATATTCCATCGAATATGTACTGATTTTTTCCCTTGATTCTGCCGAGATATGAACTTTGAACAAATAAATCGTAATAATTTTACATTGTAAAATCATTTATAAGTCTATTGTTCAAGTATAATACATTTTTGAATGTTTCAAACTTAATTCATCCAAGTTCAGTCTTTGGCAGAATTCAAGAAAAAATCAGAACAATTTTTATATCTTACATGCCTTCAAACGTTCGTCCTGCCTTGTTTTAAATTTTAGTTTAGAAATAATAATAATGTCTTATTTTTCTGATTTTCTCAACCGGTCCTCTTGGTAAAATCATACCGATCCTGATAAAAGAATATCAATTTTGTAAGCTTTTCTGGTATCTTTTGGTACTTTTTAAAGTAATTTTGAGGTGCGAAATTGAAACACATATATAAAAAAAAAATGGGGAAAAACTTTAGCTGCGAACCGGGAATTTACCGAGAATTTGATAACAAAATTTGGCTAGATTACCTGATGATAGAGAAAAGCGTAAACAGACTATTTTTTGGGGTTTTTTAAGAGGAATGAATTGGGATTTTCGTGTTTTGGAAAGAATATTAATATAGAAAAAACAATTTAGGCTAAACAAAAAAAAGTTAAATACTTGTATTAGTTTAAAAAATAATATGACAGTATGACATTTTAAAGAAAATTCACGACAACTTTTTGATATTAATCTATGTCATTTTTCATAACTTTAGGATTTAAAATACTCATAACTTTGTAAAATTGGAAATGCCACAAAACGAAACTATCGTCGGAGTTAGAATGAAAACTAAAAGTTATTATAGACTATAGGGCGACTTTTTTTTGTCACCTATTCTTGAAAAACATGTACCTTTTAACCTTTTCTAAGGAGAAAAGGTACTGTGACGACTGCTAATTGTAAAATTGTTTAATATTTAAGGCTTGAATTTTAAATTTTCAGTTATTAAATGTCTACGTTTTCAATTTTTTAATTCACAAGGTTCAAATATCAATAATTTTAGGCCGAATCTTGATCATTTAAATAATTTTAAATTTGAAAGCACTAAAAGTTGTAATTTTTTAAATTTAAATCCTTGCAGATTAAAGAAATTTAGATGTTAAAAATTGTCAGTTTCAAAACTTTGATCCCGAAATTATAAAATTGCCGATAATTTTAAATTCCCGAAAGTTTATAATACTACCGACTTTGTAAATTCTCGATAATAGATAAGTCTTGAAATAAAATTTTCGACGTTATAAAATATCCGACACTATAGAATTACCAACACAGAAAATCCCCGAATCTAGACAGTTAAAAAATGGTTTAATATTAAAATAATAAATAAATTAAAATATATTCATCATTTTATTTATTATTTTATTATTTACCATTTTTTTAACTGTCTAGATTCAAGGAATTCGGGAATTATTTACTATCGGGAATTTAAAATTGTCGGCAATTGTATAATTTCTGGATTTTTCTATTTAGAAAATTTTCTTTCTCAGGAATTTTATTTTTCGGGATTTTTAAGACGTCTCAATTTTAGATTGAAATATCTAAAATCGGTGGGTTTAAATTGAAATCGTTGAAAGTTGCAGGATTAGAAATTAAAGCCTTTTCATACTTTAATTATTATTATTTCAGAACGATCAACGTCGATTTTTTAATTTGGGGCGCTTAAAATTGAACAAATTTAAAGTCAAGCATTATTGTACAATTTGCAAATTAAATCTTTTGTAGTTAAATATTTGTATTGAATTGTTTATTAATTGAATTACTTATTAAATTCAAGACACTAAATACATGATATTTGATAGTATCTAATAATTCCAGTTGTGTAATTTACAAATTAATAGCGTGTCAAATTGAATAATTTTGAATTGGAACTTTCAAAGTAATATAGTTTTTTTTTTATTTGGAAGGAAAAATTTTAAATAGTGTTCAAATAATACGAATTTTTAGATAAGAAAATTCAACATTTTTTGTTCCAAATTTGTCAAAATTCTGCAATTTAAAAATTAAAATACTAGAACGACTATAAATTATTTTTATTCAAAATTGAATGTAATTTCGAGAATTAGAATTTTTAAATTAAATTAATAAATACTTCAAGTTCTACGGTTTCTAATTCAAAGCCTTAGTAAGTAAATAATTAAATTAAAAACATTCAAAATTTAATAATTCATAAATGTGATAGGTAGTTTCAATTGCTCAGTTTTGTACAATTTTAAATTGAAACTAATAATTAACCATTTTCATTGCTTCTATTTAAATCTGGGGAATTTGATTTACCTCAAATATAAAATTGTCCATTTTTTAATGTTTTAATTTTTAATACACTCGGTTTAAAAATGTTCAGTTTGAATTATGTTTCCCCAAAATAAAAATTGTTTTTATGACGCATGCTTTCAGCCCTTTTCGACGCCTATGAAGCGGGGCTAAAGCTCTGCATTTTATTCCCTAGGGAGTAAAAAGTCCCTAAGGACTGAAAAATGACGTCAGAGGTGAATAATGAAAATTATACATCTATGAGAATTTTGCGGTTATTTATGGAAAGTTACCATATATATCTGACCAAATTACCGTAAATTACTGAAAATTTCCGGAAATTTATGGAAATTTAAAAAAATGAATTTCGGGTAATTTATGGTAAGTTACCGTATTTACCTTTAAATTCAACATAAATGACTGAAAATTTTCATAAATTTCCAGAAATTTATGGAAATTTTTAAAAATGAATATTGGGTAATTTATGGTAAGTTACCATATTTACCGGCAAAATTACCACAAATGACCAGAAATTTCCTTTTTTTAAATTTCCGGAAATTTATGGAAATTTTTAAAAATGAATTTCGGGTAATTTATGGTAAGTTACCATATTTACCTGTAAAATTACCATAAATGGCCGAAATTTTTTATAAATTTCCGGAAATTTGTGGAAATTTTTTAAAATGAATATTGGGTCATTTATGGTAAGTTACCATATTTGCCGGTAAAATTGCCATAAATGACCAGAAATTTCCGCAAATTTGTAGACTATTTTAAATTGAATTTTGGGCAATTTATGGTAAGTTACCATAAATTACCTCTACAATTACCGCAAATTACTAAAAATTTCCTGCAATTTTTTCATTGAATTTTTAATAATTTGGAATAAGTTAACATAAATTTCATGCTCCTTTATTCAAAATCAAATATGGACTGAAATCATGACTGTATTTCGAGAAATGTCTGAAAACGTCCATTTGTTATAAAAAATATCCATTTGTTATAAAAAATATCGTATGCGCCAAGGAGGAGAGGCACTTTTTCTCCCCCTAGGTGCATAATATACTATTAATTTTGTTAGTTTCTACTTTTAATTTGTACAATTTTAAAATTATTTAGTTTGGATGTTGTCTATTTTTAAATGTTTCGAGTTTGTGCAATGTTGAACGTTTACTTTTCAATATTTTAAAGATTTCATTTTTATATTTGTTCCAAATTAGATATCTCAATTTGGAGATTCTTTTTTGAATAGTTCAAATTATGAAATGGTTAGTTTTGAATCTTTCAATTTTTAAATTTAAGTAGCCGGGAAATTACCGGGAATTTTTTTCTGAATCAAGAATGGCCACTCTGAGCTTTTAATTTTATAAGAACTCAAGTTTGAATATTTACAATAATTATTTCTTAATATTAATGTTATTTTCACCATCCCATTAAACCATTCAATTGTTTGTTGCTCCCAGGAACGAATTGGAGAGACAATTCTTGGAAATGCTTCAGTTCAACATAAATGTTCCTTCGAGTGTTTACGCTAAATACTATTTTGACCTCCGCACACTCGCCGAAGCGAATGAACTAACATTCCCTAGTGAACCACTTAGTAAAGAAAAAGCCCAAAAGCTCGAGGCTATGTCGCGAGTTTACGAGGACAAAGTCACAGCTGAAGCTTTACGTAATGGTATTAAAAAATGGTCCAGTCTCGATAACGTCTGCATAGGTGGGCCTAGACGAAGCATTGCCATCCTCTCATAAATTAGTCTTCTCTTCGACATCTAAAGAAAGTACCACCTTTGTATGTGGCATTTTAAATTGAAAAATTACGCGACTATTGTCGCCTGAAAAATGCGAGTCTCTCACTCCAAGAGACTTTGAAATTGTACAGTTTTCGGATTATTTTCTATATAATACAAATATTTTATAGGAACCAGTGTAATTTATTATAATATAATTTATGTTTGTAAGTGCTTTGCAAGTAAAAGACTATTGTAATTCTTTTCGCCTAGGACAGTCTTTGATCTCAGTTTTCTTTTTTACAAGTACTTAAAGCTCCGCTTAAGATTCAATTTAAAAAAGAAAAAGATTAAAATTGCGATAGTCTCCGAGTCTCTGCGAAGGCTGATTTAGGCATATGTAGTCATTTTACTAATTATATCAGAGTCGGGACAATGATTTGTGAATATTTGATTCGAATACAGGTACTAGGTAAAATGTTGCCAGGACAATTTGGGATCAAGTCTGCTTTGTGCTTGCATTTGCATTTTTTTCGAGAGAATATTTTCGTTTTGTCGCTCCTGTGATGTTCTTCGTACTACATTTGTTCCATTAATTTTACTTCTAGTGTTTTTTAGAAGAATTGTATTTTTTGTACAATCTATGTCTCATTATTTTCGAAGCGAATTACCATCTTCTCTGTTACTGGATGTGTAATTATTGCACTTTGCGGAATTTAAAACCCTTTATTATTTTTATAATTTTTAAACGCATGTGGTTTTTTTACAAGAAGCAAAGAAATTAGAAATAATAAAGGGTTTTAATTCTCATCGATTTATGATTAAGTTTGCTATGTAAACGGAACTGATTAGGTATTTTTTTTGAAGCTGCGATTGTCTCTTTGAGGCATAAATAGACGTTAGTTTTTTTTTTTTCATTGCACAGAAGAAATTTTGGCCAGTTGAATTAGTAGGATTTACGTTTTTGGTAACTTGTTTTCTTCTAGCGGTGTCGATTTTAGAATTGATTTTCTAAGATGTCTGATTGAATTTATTCAGATATGAGTTTAACGAATCAAAAAGCATAGTACAAAAAAAAAGAAAAGAACTTGCAAGATTCAGTACCAGAACGAATGTGCACAGCTTTCATTTTTCTCAACGTGTTTCAAATAACCTATTGAGATTCCGATGGAAAGAAATTGAAATTGTAATCAGAGTTCTAATTATTTTTCGATAATTTTTTTCTTCTAAAAACATTAGAACTCTAGAATAAAAACTTTCATGTATTTTAGTTATGTTAGACACAGCTTCTATTGGGCTTATTTAAAACTTTGCACGTAAAACAAGACTTTGGATAATAAATTAGGTAAGGTATCTGTATGTAAATAGGCAGGAAGAATTCTCAGGGATCACAGTCTTTCCCCTTTTTCGCTATTCTCGAAAAAATTTCTCTTTTCCCCCCTTTCTCCTTGAATATACTACATTTGAGAATACAATATTTGAATTACGCGGGAAATTTGGGACTGGAAAGTAGTCTCGAGTTTGAATTGTAAAATTTTAACTTGCATTTGTTTGAAATTTTCTGAAGAGACTTAGCTATAAATTACGTATTTACTTAGCAAACGTAAATATGCAATTTATAGCTAAGACTTTTTTCGTAGATTTCAAGCAAATGTAAATCAAAATAATCACAATTATTTATTGGGCGAAAAAGTATCGCTGTTTAATTACTAATTATGGTATTTTTTAAGAAAGATATTCTTGATTGCGAGAACAACTTTAAACAAATAAAAATTGTTTATTTAGGAAATTTTATTTCTTGTCGGACTTTTTTATTTCGCCGTAAATGTATTTCCAACGACATAACAAGGAGATGATCGAAATTGGATTTTTTACCAATTTTATAAATTCCCTACTGAGAATCCATTGGATGACTATTAATTTGACAACGGTGACCCGTTTTCGAAAAGATAAACTTTTATCGAAATTTCTTTTCATGGATTGAAATGTTTATTTATCAAATTCAACTTTCTCTAATTTGCAACAATTGATTTTTTAACTTTTGAAAATTCAATTATCAATTTTCTTCAATTTTCAACGGTTAGTTTTTTAACAGTTAAAAATTCAGTTTTCTTTCGTTTTCAATATGTATATTCAGTTGTGTTGAATTGAAGAAGAAAAAAAAAACAGAAAATGTGACTGTTGAAAATTGAAGAAATTTGAATATTCAGCTATTGAAAATTGGAGAAAATATAATTTTCAACCGTTGAAAATTCAAGAAAATTGATAATTGAATTATCAACAGTAGAAAATTTAACCGTTGAGAATAGAAGAGAATTGAAAGTTGAATTATTAACTGTTGAAAATTGAAGAAAATTGATCATTCAATTTTCAAAAGTTGAAAATTAAATTGTTAAAAATTGAAAAAAAAATAATTTTCATCAGTTAAAATTCTAGTGTTGAAAATTGTAGAAAATTGATCATTTCATTTTTCAACAGATGAAAATCCAGTTCATGAAAATTAATGAAAATTGAATATTCAAGTGTTGAAAATCGAAAAAAAATTGATAATCAAATTTTGAAAAGTTGAAAATTCTATTGCTGGTAGTTGAAGAAAACTGATACTTCAATTATCAACAGTAGAAAATTCAACTTTTGAAAATGGAAGAGAATATAAAATTGCAGAAGACTGATAATTGAATTTCCATCAGCTGAAAATTGAAGAAGGTTGATAATTTCATTTTTAACAGTTGAATTTTTTCCAATTTCCAACTGTTGAATTCAACATGAGAATTTACAAAATAAATATTTGAATCCATAAAACAACAATTTTGAAAAAAGTCGCTTTTTTCGAAATCGTGTCGCTACTGGCAAATTAATAGTCATCCAATGGACTTTCAGTAGGAATTTTATGAGATTTACAAAATTCAGAAGTCATTAAAACTTCATTTAACATTTTATTTAAAAATGAAACATTTCTTATAAAAAGATTCTTTCTTCTGTTCTACACGTAAAAATTAATGTTCAATCTTTCTCATAGTTTCCCCTTTTTTTTGTTTGTAAAAATGGCCCTACTTCCCCTTTTTTGAGCTCCTTTTGCACTGTGATTCCTGAGTCCTGGATACAAATTCCTACCTTACCGACGTTGATACCATTTGACAGCTCAAGTGGTTTATTTCCGTGCCAAGTTTCTATAATGTTCTCAAATGGTTCCGATGACGTAATGAAATTATTATTCGCATTTGTGAGAAACAAATTTTGCGTTAACAAGTTCATGGTTATTGATCATTTGAATTAACCATTATAATTTCCAGACGCCACCGGAACCCTTGGTGAACATTATAGAAACCTAGCACGGACATGAACCACTTGAGATGTCAAATGGTCTCAAAGTCGCCTAAGGTAGGAATTTGCTTTTCCTGCCTATCTACTTCTGAATCATAAAAAATAGACATTTTTCGGATTTCGGCCTCAGAAAGTAAGATTTCAAGAACTTTCGGTTTTGTGAAAATTTAATTTGCAAGAATTAAGAGTGTGCGCATAGCTATTTTTATAACTATATAGAGGATCGATAGGAAGACAATCCACAATCCCATTGCGTCCTGCAAATAAAAGTAAGCCGTTATTGTAACACGTGCAATTCTCATTAATTGTACGGAATTATTTGATAAACTTCGTATGGCTTTACTAGTGTTTAACGCTGTAATTAAACTCGAACAAAATGTACGTATAAGGTAACGGCAATTTGAATCTTCCATCCTGATAACCGACAAAGTCATATAATTTTGTGCACTAATATGTAAAACTAATTACGCAAAGGGCCAAATGCGATATAATGCTAAATAAGAATGAAAGGTATAAAGATAGTTGTGATATTGTAGTTTTCAAATTGTTAAGATGAATACTGATTAGCGTTTCAATTTGTAATTTGTGCCGATGCAATGAGATTTTATTACTCGAACGCTTCGCGAGTAGAAAGACTGCGATAGTCCTACCTCGTCTTAAAAATTCCATCCGCCTGAGATGAAACTAGGATGGAGGATTTGCAGAGAAATTAGTCCATGGATTCTTTGTAAATACGTGTTTTAACTATACCAATGAGTCGTTGTAATTATTCAGTTATCGCGATTGTATACAAGCAGCTCCACTTTTATGAGGCTGGTGATCTGTAAAACTAACTATAAGTGGCAGCACTGAGCGCAAGTGCTGCCAGCTGTGATTAGTTTTACAGATCACCAACTTATCTTAAATGCTTTATATAAAAATAGACTATTAAATATTATAATAATATCCTAGCGCGTAAGAAAAACACCAGTCTAGGATTTTTGTACAGATCTTAAGAGTTAATTAACACTTGAGTTACTTGGCTGTTTTTTTCTTATATATTTCCTTTTTTTTCTTCCTTTTTTCACGGCAATCCTTATAGGAAGATTTTTTCGAATGTGTGTACATACGAGAAAATTGTACGGGGCCAAGATCAACTTAAGTATATATAAGCCCTTTTTGATTGTACAAAAGCACAAAATGCTTTCTACTAATTTGGGGATTTTACATTTTGACTTGCGATCTTTTGAAGGTTTAAGCGCAACTAACAACGCGAGGAAAGTGAATATTTCTATTCTTGATAAGGGCTGGTTTGTAATTTCTATTTTATAATGCATAGCGAGCTTTTGCTGGGTTTCAATCTTTAGCATTCCACGTACTTTTTTTAACCCTTTCTAAAAGAACGACTAGTGCCTGAAAGAATTTACACTGTGTACATTATACTGTATCTCCATTTGTAATCTTACGCTGAAAGTTTTTACCGATTAACTCATAGGTTTAGCAGAAAGAGAATGTTGATTGTGCTCAATAAATCATATGTACATGAAGGACCAATAGGGTTTTTATTTTTATTCATCCGATTTATTTTTAAGAAACTCGATAATTTTATTTCTATACTTCTTTTTGAACTATTTTATTAAAATTGTATTTTATTTTTTGGTTTAAGATTAATCTTTTTGCTTAAAAATTGAACTGTTTTATTGAAAATTCATTTTTGGTTAAAATCCAGTTTTTTAACTGAAAATGGAACTTTTCCATTTATGGTACAAAATTCATCTTTTTTTTTTAGTTAAAAATTCGCCTCTTGGTAGAAAGCTAATCTTGCTTTTTTTATTTATTTGAACAGTCAAATGACCAATTTCAGGGCTACCTTTACAAGAATTTTACAGGTTTCTAACCGTGAATCTTATTAGAATTACTATTCTTATTTTAACTTATTTGGATGTACTTATCACATATTCGCGGGCCTTGCTAGAGCCTTTCTTGTTTAGAAATGCAACTTTTTAGTTGAAAATTCAACAGTTTATTAAAAAGTCATGTTATTTGGTTGAAAGTTCAACTGTTTTGTTGAAAATTTGTCTGTTTGCGTTGAAATATCAACTATTTGGGCGAAAATTTATTTTTTTGAGAAATCAACTGTCTTTTCGAAAATTCGTCTTTTGGTTTAATTGAAATTTTTTCATTTAAAATTAAAGTCTTTTTTGGTTGAAATATCTACTATTACATTATTCGTTGAAAATTATTCTCTTTTGATTGAAAATTGAACTACTTGGTTGAAGATGGAACCACTTTGTTAAAAAATCATTTTTTGTTCTTGATTTATAATTTTAGTCGAAAATTCATCTATTCGGTTGAAAATTGAACTGTTGTGTTAGATATTCATTTGCATTCTTGTCGGAGAATCTAACTTTTTAACTTTAAATGCAACTTCCGTTTTTTGTAGAAAAGTGATATTTTTGAGTTAAAAATTCGTCTTTTTTTGGTAGAAAACTTTTTAGTTGAAAGTTCATATTTTCAGGTTAGAAATTCGACCATTTTATTAACAAATCATCCTTTTTGGTTGAGAATTCCTCTTTTTCAGTCTAAATATCAACTATTGAAGTGAAAACTTACATTTAGTTGAGAATTCAACTATTTTTTCCAAAATTCGTCACTTGGTTGAATTGAAATGTTTTGTATTTAAAATTGAAGTCTGTTTTGGATGAAACATAGTCTTTTTGGAGAAAAAGAATCATTCTTGGTTATAAATGCAAATTTTTAGTTGAAAATTCATGTTTTCTGGTTGAAAATTCAACAACTTTGTTAAAAAGTCATTCTTTTTGGTTGAAAATTCGCCTTTTTGGATTGAAAATTGAGCTACTTGGGTGAAGTTTGAACCCCTTTTTTAAAAAATCATTCTTTGTTGAAGATTGATAATTTTAGTTGAAAGTTTAATTATTTTGCTGAAAATTGATTTTTTTAAAGTAAGACTGTAAGATTTTACTTTTTTGGTAGAAAATTTATCTTCTTGGTTGAAAATTCGCCTTTTTGTTTTTAAAATTAATTTCTTTCGGCAAAAATTTCATTTTTTGTTGTTGAAATATCAACTATTATATTTTTTGGTCGGGAATTCATCTTCATAGGTTGAAAATTCAACTATTCTGTTGAAAATTTAATTACTTTGTTGAAAATTCAATTCTTTAATTAAAAATTTAACTATTTCGTTGAAAATAAGTTTTTTTTGTTATTCAAAAATATCAAATATTACATTTTTCGTTAAGAATTTATCTTTTTGTTGAAAATTTATCTTTTGTAGTTGAAAATTCATCTGTCTTCTGAAAAATTCGGCTTTTTGGAATTTCTTTATTTAATTTTAATCTTTTTTGTTTGAAAATTCGATTATTTCGTTGAACATTCAACTGACTTCTGAAAAATGCAGTTGGTGGTTGTAAATCATATTTTTTGGTTGAAAATTTAACTGTTTTGTTGAAAATTCCTCCTTGTGAATTGTAAATTTATCTTTTATTGTAGAAAAGTAATCTTTTTTGGAATACAATAAATAAATTTGACATTTTTCAATTTTAATCTGAAATTTTTTTATTTTATTTATAAAAAATTCTATGTTAGAAATATAAAAAGATGAAAGTGCTGATCCTTGAATAATAGTGAGCAGGAAAAATGAAAAATTGGTCAGAGAATTTTAAAAATGAAGTTTTGCGGCCACCCTGAATCTTCTATTTCAGATTTGTCTTGTTGAATAACTGAAATTCGCGTTCGTATAGAAAATTATTAATATGAAAATTAAAAAACTACTTTAAATATTCTAATTTTTTCAATGTATAAAATTATAAAGAAAAACTTAAAATTGAACAATTTGTCACGTTAAGTGCCTTCATTTTTAAATGACTGATTAAATGTTGTGATTTAAAAATTGTTAAATTTTCAATTATTTTAATATAAAATAAGCTTTGTTTTTAGGTAGAGTATACTCCCCGACCCTTTCCAGGGCCTTGTTTTCATTGAAAATGATATTCCATTAATTTCTCTTTTTAATGCGAAAGATAGGCATAAGTTCTTTATTTAAATACAATTAAAGATTATATTTAAATTTTCGCGTAACTACTGAAAACTGAATGCGCAAGCGTAAACATTCTTCGCTACGCGAGTCATTTCCACAACTTAATTACGAATTTTCGTATTAAAAAAAAAAGAAATTTAACATTGATATAATATATTGATACATTTATACGATAATTTAATCATTTACATCATTATATTTTCAAAATATATCACAAAATTTGAAGAATTAAAATTTGAAAACGAAACTTTATTAGCTCGCTTGACGGACTTTTCGTCCTTTCGAGCGGTTGAAAAATGGTCAAATAAACAAGTTTTGAGTGCAATTTTGTTGACGGAACGGGTTTCTCGTTTTGTCGTTCAAAAGATTTAAAATACTCGGATTTTCGCTGTAATTAATTAAGTTATCATGAACTCTGAGTGCCATCGCCAATTTCGATATAAAATTAATGGCCTATTCATGAAATTCTGACCAAGTGACTCGCGTTTCCGCGAAGCTGTAGAAAAAGTGAGGTTATTTTCGTAGCATTTTTGAAACCGGTGCCCTTCAAGAAGCAAGAAAACGGTTTTCAAACTTGTTTCGAGATAATAACATTCGAAAATTCGAGTTCCAATATAGACATTATATTGTGAATTTCTATTTCTATTTTGTTATATATTTTTCCGGAAGTGCTGATATTAAGTGACATTTCGAGACATTAATCAAAAATGACATTCGAATATGAACCTGTTGGTGAAAGATGTGTAGAATGCAGTGGAATGTTGTTAATAAAAATGCAATGGATTCAACTTGAAGTTGGCTGATCTTCGATGTTCCTTCAAATTTTTCAGAAAAGGTTTGTTTTTCAATTTTTTTGACAGCGAATTCTTTTTGACCTAGATTATTTTTAATTTTTAGAAGAAAAATCTATCAATTGTTAATTTTTTCAATTATCAAAATATTCAGTTTACAATGCGTAATTCTAAATTTTGTATTTTACAAATTTTCCATTTTAGGTCTTCATTTTTACGCGTATATTTTCAATATAAAGAATTTTGAAATGCAGCTTTAAAGACTTATTAAAAATTAAAAGCGTTTGAATTTTAAAAGGGACGACTGAAAATTCCCGAATTGGGAAATTCCTGAATTATGTAATTCTCGAATAATAAAATCATCAATAAAATTTCTGAATAATAAAATTCCCGAATCGGAAAATTTCCGAACAGTTTATAATATTACCGAATTGGAAAATTGCCGAATTATAAAATATCCGAACTAGAAAATTCCTGAATTTAAACAATTAAAAAATATTATTTATTTATGAAAAATACAATAATCAAACATTTTTATCAGAAAAAAAATATTTTTAATGTTTAAAGTTTCTAAAATTATTGTTTGAATTTAAAATAACAATAATTGAAAAATATATATTTCTAGAGAAAAATTATTTTCAATTCTTGTTATTTTAAATTCAAACAATAATGTTAGAAACTTTAAACATAAAAAATATTTTTTTATAGAAATATTTTATTATTGTATTTTTCATAAATAAATAATATTTATAGACAAATTTTTGTCATTGTTTAAATTCGGGAATTTTCTAGTTCGGATATTTTATCATTCGTGAATTTTATTACTCAATAATTTTATTATTCGGGAATTTTCTTATTCGAAAATTTCCTTATTCGGGAATTTTACAGTGTCGGGAATTTTATTTTTCGAGATAGTTGTATAAAAAAGGTTTTAATTTGATCAACTGGAAATATAAATTAATAAATGATTTTTAAAACTGAACTGTAGTTCGAGTGTTAAAAATTCCATTCGAAAGCCTTAATAGTTTAATCAATTTAAACTTCGGAGTGAAAGTTTATAAACTATTTTAATGAGCAAGTATTATAAATCAAATATTAAAAACTGAATTGTTTTAAATAAAAAGCCTTGAATCGTTAAAATTTCAGATTGAGAAATTTGAACTTTTTAATTGTTACATTTGAAGAAAATAAAAGTATTTGTAAGGGAAAGTGTTGAATTTTTTTGTATAAATAACAATTGAACAATTATTAATTTAAGACTACTTAGAATTAAACTAATTCAATCTTAAAAAGACGTAGAGAATTAATTTCAGGTTTTCGACCAGGTTAATTAGTAAATTTCTGATGTTAAATTTTGTCAATCGTACTGGTCAATTAATTTTTATTAGAGAAACGATACTTAATTACTAATTAACCTGTTAATTACTAATTACTTATTAATTAATTACTAATTAACCTAGTCGAAAACCGAACATCAATTCTCTAAATTATATTAAGATTCGACAATTATTCTGATTAGAATTAATCACTAAAAAACGATCTGCTGTAGCCCCGGTGCGGTGGATAGTGGCGTTCCCGATTCAAATCCGGGCCAATGCAGATTTTTTCTCGTTTCTCTAATAACATTTATTTGACCAGTACAGTGGAGAAAATTTAACATCAGAAATTTAAAAAGATTTATGTATTAAAAAAAAAGTTTGAATTTCACAATTATAATTTTAAAAGAAAGGAAAGAAATTTTGGTATTTAGTTTTTTCCGGTTTAGAAGAGAAACTGCTTTTTCACATTTTTATTGAGAATGCTGGGAAGGAGAGACATTTTTTCTGAATTAATTGGAACAGGGTAATTTTTTAAAAAACATTTTTATTGTGTTGGAGGGGAGGAAATTTTTATTTTGTTAATTGGAAGAGGGACATTGTCTGTTTTTAAGATTTTCAGCGACTTGGAAAGGAGGAAATTTTGGTTTTAATTTTTTCTGAATTTGGAAG
This sequence comes from Andricus curvator, assembly GCA_932195095.1. Taxonomy (NCBI): domain Eukaryota; kingdom Metazoa; phylum Arthropoda; class Insecta; order Hymenoptera; family Cynipidae; genus Andricus; species Andricus curvator. The sequence goes on from CAKNYM010053225.1 coordinate 394,135, forward strand.
AGGAACTTTTTTTTTCAAGATTTTTATAGATTTGGAAGGGAGAATATTTTTGTCTTCAAATTTTTCTACGTTGGGGGCCTTCCATAAACCACGTGGTTTCTTTAGGGGGGAGCGGGGTTCAACGAAAGTCCACGTTGGTCAACATGTGGGGAAGGGGGGTTCCGAGTCCGAGCCACGTGATTTTACACTTAGGTGTTAAAAAAAAATATAACGCATGGCCAGGAAACAGAAAAAATGCATGATTTGTCAATTAGGGGCCTTCCATAAACCACGTAGCACCCAGGGGGGTGGGGGGGGGGTCTACGAGAATGACACGGTGTTACTTCTTTTGTTTTTAATATTTTTATTCAGCTGGAAGGGAGGAAATTTTGGTTATTAATTGGTTTTCTCAATTGGAAGAGGCCAATTTTTTCTTTTTAACATTTTATTGAGTGGACGTGGGACAAATTTGATATTTTCAACCAGAAATTTTATACGTGTAAAATTGAGCGTTGAAATAAATAATTTGTGAATTAATAATTTTTTAAAGCTATAATTTCAGTTTTTAAATTTAATTAATTATTTTTTCATTTTCAATAGCCGTGAAAAATTTTTGCGAACCAGGAAAAAAACCGGGAACTCGTTTCCTTGATTAAAACGGCCACGCTGACCTTTTTTCGAGAAAAATGGTAGAAACCGATGAATTTCTCAGGAACAGCTGGTACCAACTTTGCCAAAATCCGATAAAATGTTTTGAAAATGAATTGTTGAATTGTATTTGTTTTTAACAATAGGCTCTAGAAATAATCGGTATGCTGTATATTCTTAAGAAATATGCGTTTATTAATTCTCACTGAATAATCACATTTTAGTTACAAAATTTTTGTAATGTCTTAAACGTTCGACAACATTGAGAAAATGATTTTTATAGGAATTAAAACTATACCTATCAGTGGAGATTATATTAATCTGATTGCATTTCGTGTATAAAAATATTCTGACTAAAAAATGGATCTAAAAATTGGTCATAAATACAGAGCAATATATAAAAAATCACAATCAGTCATAACCAGGAGTAGTTATTTAGGTTATCATAAATATAAAATCACGAATTCGTGATAAGGAATGTCGATTTTAGTTTTATGTACATAAAAAATATCTACATTCACATTTTTGAGAAAATAAATTTAAAAAAGATAAACAATTTCTCATTCTTTCTCACAGTAACAGCTTCTCGATTTTAGATTCACTATTTGAAATAGAATTTCATTTGTCCCGATTTTTAGGAATCAATACTTTGTGTTATTCTCTGAATTATTTCTTTACCCATTTTCTTTTGATTCTGAATGAACATTGCTTGCCCTGGAGAGAACGACATAGACGACTTGAAGAAATATAAATTTAATAAAAGTAATAGCAACGTAAAAAGAAGTGAAGAAGCAGAAAAGAAAATTGCGATGAATGAAAACAGAGAAAGAAAGAAAATTAACTCAATCTGTCCAAGTTCGCTTCTCATTTTTAAATCTTGTATTTCTTGTAAGATTTTAGCAGATTTAGAATCATCTTCATTACTTTCAGTCTCAGATTTCTCATGGATGTTATCATGCGCGCCCATTCGATGAAAATAGCTCACCATTGTTAGAAGATTCAAAGCCTGTTCAAGTGTCTCTGCTGGCATCAATTCCATTGCATTTTCTACCTCCTCTAATTTAAAGTGATGCAAAATATCTATAATTATTTCCTTCTCGGGGAGAGCATTGTCGAAAAATTTCACATAATTATAAAAAAGATGAAAATAGTCATTCCATGAGTGCTCATGTCCATGGTGGAACGTCGCATTTTTCAAATGAATCCAAATACTCCTCTGAACATCTGGACTCCAGTAGAAATTCAAAAAATCTTCTTTCATTTCCTCATAAGGTCCGTATCCCCGAGTGTCTAACCATCTCCTAGCTTCCCCATCAAGACAGTTACTAAAATAAAACTGTTTTTGGTATTCACTGAGGTTTTCATTTTCTGCTAAAAATTCAAAATTTTGTATGAAACGGTGGGGATTCTTGGTATCTTTGTGTCCACAAAATTTTAGTTTTTCGAAAAAGTTAAATTCCCTTGCTAATAAATCATTTTTTTCTTGAGGAATATTGAAGTTATTTTGTCTTCGATGAATTGGTGATTGATTTACAAAATCTATCCGGAATAAAAGACTCACAGCTTCCTCGACGGTCTCGACTGCGTTTTCATTAATATAATCCTTAATCTCTTTTAAATTAAAATGGTGCAAAATGCCTTTTATTATTTCCTTCTCGGGAGGAGGATCGTCTAAGCATATCGCATTTTTATAAAAATTTAAAAAATAGTCAGTCTTGGTTTTTGTACATCCTTCGCAGTACTTCCCTTCTTTCAAATAATGCAAAAAACATGTCTGAAGGTGCGGACTCCAGTAAAAATTTAAAAAATCTTTTTTCATCTCTTCGTAAGTTCCGTATCCTCGAGCCTGCAACCATTCTTGAGCATACTCGGTAAGACATTGAATAAAATAATATTGTTTTTTGCAGTCACTAAGGTTTTCATGAGCTGCAAAAGATTCAAAATTTTTTATGAAAGTTTTAGGATTATATTTATCATAGAATCCAGAAAATTTCAGGTCTTGAAAAGCGATAGTCTCGGATAGTTGATAATTAATTTCTTCAAGAATATACGAATTTGTTTGGGCTTGATCCATTGGTTCCTTTGGGATATTTACCCTCCTTAAAAGACTCACAGCTTCTTCGATAGTCTCTACTGCTTTTATTTTAATAACTTTCTCTATTTCCGCGGAATTAAAGTGGTGCAAAATATATTCAATTACGGCTGTCTCAGGGAAAGGATCGTCTAAAAGTTTTGCTTCATGAACAAACATAAAAAGGTAGTCAATTGTTGAGACCCCCGAGGTTTTGTTGTATTTCCCATGTTTTAAATTAAATAAAAAAGATTTCTGAACTTCAGGACCCCAATAAAATTCGAGGAAGGCTTGTTTCATCTCTTCATAAGACCCATAGTCGCGAGTATTCAACCACTTCCTAGCTTCCTGAACAAGACACTGGGTAAAATAATATTGTTTTTCGCAATCACTAAGGTTTTCATGAGCTGCAAAATATTCAAAAGTTTCTATGAAACGCTTTGGATGAGGATTTCGCCCAGAAAATTGTAAATTTTGGAAGGGGTTGAATTTCTTGAAGTCACGATTAGTACTTCCTTGGAGAAAAACCTTGGGGTCTTTTTTATTGGAGAAAATCTTCGAGTCTTTTCCATCGGAAAGGACTTTAGGACCTTTTTCTTCACAGAAAATCTTTGAATCTTCTTCTTTGGAGAGAACCGTAGTGTCTTTTTCTCCAGTAAGAATCTTCAAGTTTGTTTCTTCTTCCCAAAAATTTTGTAAATCCTCGAAATTCTGCAGCCATTCTTCTACTTCCAGTGACATTTTGCTGGATACGAAAATTCAGAGTCGTGTAGGATTTCGTCAACTTTTTAAGAGAAAAATCTGTAAAAAAAAAGATATGCAGCTACAGTTCCAAATATCAAAGACATAAACAAATTAACCTTTAAAATACCTGCAACTAATTTTTTTAAATAAAAACTGAATTGTCTGTGAAAATTATATGTAGAATGTTTAGGAATCACTTATTAATGGAAATTCTTCTCTTATTATATCAATTTTTTGTCTTCGAAAAAAAAATATCTTGAGGGTGTTGAAACCAGGCCCCAACCCCAAAATTGAATTGCCTAATTTTACTCCATAAATACTAGAATTACACCTTTTTTGGATAAATAGGGCCTATTCCTGTTTTCAATAGTTTTTGTATAAAACGGTTTTTTTTTATTCTAACCCGAGCATCAAAAAAAATATTTTTACACAAAAACTATTGAAAATAACAGGAATAGTCCCTAATTATCTAAAAAAGATGTAATTTTAATTTCTAGTATTTATGGATTAAAATGAGGTAATTCAATTTTGAGATTGGGTCCTGCTTGCAACGCCCGTGAATTCAGTTCTTCGAGGAAGGAATGTTTTCTACATTATTTTTTTCGAAATTTTTATAAAATATTGCAATGTGGTTTTTTCTACTATTTGTTCTGTTTTTTAATTCTTTTTCGTAAAAAGGTTTTCATAGTTTCGAAGAAAAATTGCTGTATTTATATCTTTTTTTTAGCCTACCGTAAAATCTATAAAAGTGCATCAACAAATTTAAACATTATTTCAGTAAAAAGTGCAGAATTTTCGGTATAGAATGAGCCCAAGAAACTTTTAAAATATTGAATAATTTAAGAGATATTGATAACTTAAACATGGTCGCGAATCTCTGTTTTGGTATCATTTTATTATCGATATTTTCCTACAGAATTATTGAAAATAATTCAAATAGGGGTTACTCGACACAGATTTGCATACGTTGTAAGACAATTGTAATTTAAATTTTTGGAAAATATCAATGTACTCAAACCTTCAGCAGGGTTTAATTTTATGTTACTAAATTGTAAATTTATTAATGAAACTATGAAAACTGTTTCACGAACAAAAAAAACTAAAAAATAGCACAAATAATAAAATTGCTAAAATTTGAAGATACTGAGTTGATAGTTTATAAAATATTTAATCATTCAAAAATTAAAATTCACACCGCAATTCAAGAGTTTATTTCTAATTTGTTCTTCAAAATATTTATGTAAATTGTTTGAAAGTCAAAACATTAGAATATAGTAGTATAGAGCATACACGGACAAAAATGTATAGTAAAAACAGAAAAATGCCGAAAAATCAAATCAACAAAACTAAAATATATTTGAGAAAAGTAATTTTTGTTTTTAAAACAGCCGGCTGTATCCCCAATTCACTAATTTTCATATATATTTCTATTTCAATTAGGCCTTTTTTTATCTTTGTAATTTTAGGTAAACTATGAAATCAGTTATATATTTCAAATCTCTGTCAAAATTATTCCTATACTATAATTAGCGCTAAATTCAGACTTGCAACATTTTTATTTCTGCTATATATATTTTTTTTAACGATTTAAAAATGTAATTCACTAATGGTAACAGTAAAAACAAATGATGTTTCAAATCCCTATTGTAAAGATTTTGCCAATATCATTGGTTCGTTCTCAACGATATTTGTGGGCAGATCGAGGATAAATATTTTTCGTTCTTCTATGATTTTTTTCCATGTAATAACTGTATTTTAAATAGAGGTGTGCAGTAGTTTGTTCGAATTTCCCATACAAAATTGGACATACTTGTAGCATTAGATTTTTCGTAATAGACAAAATCTAACTGTCCATCAAACCGACTTGATTTCCTTAAATTATTACAATTTTTTAAATCAAAATGACTCCTTTTTTATCCCAATAAAAGGAGTCATTTTGATTCTAAGAAAATCAAGCCGGTTTGATGGACAGTTAAAAAATTTCCCTTTTCAAAAAATGCAATGTTACAAGAGTGTCTAATGTATTTAACATTCGAATATTTTTAATTCTCTTTAAATATACGAGATTTGAAAATACAATATTTTAATTACGCAGAAAATTCCTGAAATTAGTAAGTGTACCCATTATTGAATAATAATTAAAGCAATTATAGCACTGAAATACCTTATTCATGAATGAATAAGGTACACATTTCAAGTGCTGAACCATTAAAAATAAATACTCTTTAAAAAATTTGAAGCTGAAACATTTTAAAGCATGTTGAAAATGTGTACAAAGTTAAATACCTAATTAAAAAATGGAATATTCCAAATTCATCAACTGCAATGTTAAATGTTCTGACTTGAGCAATTTTTAATTTGAGTTTAAGAGCACTGAAGAGTAGGGGAGAGTGAAAATGCTAAAATAAATCAAATCGTTTGAGCTGAGGGGGGAAAAAACTTGTGGGTTGGCATCCGACAAAAGTGAGAAAAAAATTTTACTCAGTAAAATGTAACGTTTTCAAATTTAAAAAATTTCCTATTGGTTCAAAAATTATGACGAATTTGTTATATTTACAGCTTTTACTATTGAACAATAATAACAAATTACGAAATTCAAAAATAATTTTTTTGCTCAATAACAATTTTTTTGAAAATGTGCAAAAACATGTTTTTTAGATTGAATCATATGCACACTTTGAAAAAAAAGGTTGAATATGACGAACCTGAAATTTATTCAGCTTGAACCAAAGAAACATTTTATCATTTTGCTTTAACGGAAAAAAAACTTTTGTCGTGATTTGGGGCTATTGAAGTATTGCGTAAGCATTTGAGAGGGAGGGGCGTCTAAATAGATGATTATTGTTGTATATTCGTAATGCAAAAATATGCTTACAATGGGGGGGGGGGGGGATCAAGAATAGGGAAAAGTATGCTTACGTAATACTTGAACGGGCCCTTTAGGATTTTTGGGATTTAATTTTTTTTGCGATTTTGGTTTCTTTGGTTCAAGCTGAAGAAATTTCAGGTTCGAATCAATTCAAACAATATTTTTTTGTACATTTTCAAAGAATTTTAAACAAGGCAAATTGTTTCTTGAATTTGAAAAATTTTTTATTATAAATTTAAAAAAGGGAACAGAAGATATTAACAAATTTCAAAATGTTTTTCTTATCTTGTTTTGGATGTCGAGCCACAAATTGTTAGCCCTCAGCTCAAACGATTCGATTAATTTTAGACTAGATTTTACTTCCCTCTACTGAAGAGTGTAGTTTTAAATTTACATTGAAAGTATTAATTATAGTAAGGAAGAAATGACAAATCTTGGAAAGAAATATTTATGAGAACGATATTAAACATATTAAAATTGTGTATTTAACTAATTTTATTTTTTGTCGGACTTTTTTATATCACTGTGAAAATAAATTTCCAACAACCTAAGTATATCCAATTTTTAAAAATAAATTTTTTAATCGCAGAAATCATTGAAAAATCATTGAAAATTATTTAAAAATGTAACACTTCTTATAAAAAGATTGTTTGTTCTTTTCCACGTGTAAAAATAAATGTTTAATCTTTCCCCTGTTTTCCCATTTTTCGTGAGAAAATTACCCTATTTCCCCTTTTTTGAGCTCGTTTTGCACTGTGATCCCTGTAATAGTTACTTGTGATGTGGCATTATTATTTTGGCACTTTCTATAATATTGCGGAAATTTTGTTTAGCGCTAGGGCTAGCATTACGGAAAATTCCGTGATAACACATATTACTTGACGGCAGTTTAACAGTAAAAACATATATCTGCTGATCTTATTTTTTAACATCCTAAAGGAACTAAAGGTGGAAAAACTGAGATAAAAAATAAACAAGATAAAATTGTATAAAGAAATGTAAGTCTCGACAAGAAAAGGAATTTGGTTTTTTGCATCTTTCAGAGTTAATTTTAAGGTACACACGATTTTGTCAAATTCAGTGATTTAAGAATACCACCACATAATGCAATTGAACGGTGAAGTGGGTAAAATATTTTGTCTTATTACGTAAATAAACTGATATTTAGACATTATAACTTGTTTCTTTTTGCTTACCTCATTTCCGCGATGAACTTTATTTTTGAATTGTAATACTTTTCACTATTCATGTAAAATATTAATTTTTCGTTGACTGAAGTTTATTCGAGTTGATATTTGATGGAAACTGAATAAATTCGTTAGGTTAGCGTCTGTGGCGTCTTTCTACCTGCATTTATTACCTCCCGCAATGAAAGTACAAGCGAAATTGGCAAATTTGCATAGAAACTCGGCATAAGATGGGCCCATTGGGGAAAATGAGGGGAGAGCTTTTCCAGAGAATATGGTGGGGATGAAATGAGTAAATCAAAGTTCTCGTTTGAATTTCCGAATGAACGTCCAGTGTCAATGATTGGTTGTTAATTTGTAATTAATTTTTTAATTTTCATCATCATGAGAAGGACAGAAGGTCAACCATTTGTTGTTTTTAAAATTTGGAAACTTGTTTCGATATGTATGTGTTTAATTTATAATAATTGTGTTTTTCTTAATTCTTTATCTTTTTTTCTGTTTTGTAATGTATTACACTTTCATTACAATAATTTCTCCACAAAGGAAAAAATTTACATATTAGCTTTTACATATTTCAAATAAGAAGAAAAATATTCAGAATAAATGCATTCAACGCAATGCATTTACAACTATTAAAATAAAAATCACACAAAAAACGAAACAAAAGATATTTTCGTCAAAGTCCTTCTTGGCCTCATCGTTTTCCGTAGGATAGGGACTTTTAAAAACTTCTGCCCTTGTTAAAAAATCCAAAGCTTCTTCGATGGTTTTCGCTTGTCGACTATTCAATTCATTCCTTATCGCCATTTTTAAATCAAAATGGTATAAAAGATAGAAAATGGTTTCTTCATCAGTTGAAGGATTGTCCAGGAATTTTGCTTCATTGAAGTACTTGAAAAAGTAATTTTTTGCCGATAATCCATCACTGGGGTGGTACCTTCCGTTCTCCAAAAAATTCCGTAAAGTATTCTGCATTTCGGGACTCCAGTAAAATTTGAGAAATGCTTCCTTCATCTTCTCATAAGTTCCATAACCACGAAGATTTAACCAGTTCTTAGCATCCTTTGTAAGTGATTGAATGAAAAAATATTGTTTTTCGTGTTCATCTAAATTTTCTTGAGTTGCAAGATACTCAAAGTTTTCGATGAAACTTTTCGGATGCATCGTGTCGTTTAATCCAGAGTACTTTAAATTTTCGAAGGGAATGATTTTCTTGCAGAGTGGAATATTTTGGTATTCTGCTTTGAAAGTTGTATCCATTAAACCCGCCTGAAGAAGGCCTGAAATCGATAGAATAACGAATACCCAAATGACCAAGTTTATTATTTCTGTCCAAGTTGGAATTTCTTTGACTGTGATATCAGAATTTTCCAAAGCCTCCATTTTTTCTTTAAACCCATACATATGCAACTTCTTCAATATTCTCCACTGATTTTAATTCAAATCCGTCCTTTATCTTCTTTTTTAAGGCGAAAGTAGTTCTGATAGTTTGAAACATGTGATTACAAATTTCTTTTAGTTTCAGCACCGGCGCGGCGCTACCTTAAACAAAATTAAAATATTGATTACGAAAAAATAAGTTCCTCCATAGAAGGAATTGTTTGGTTAAAGAAAACAGATTTGATTTGACGTGAGGGTAGCAGGGAACCAACTGAATCTATCTCAGTATAAAGAACAATTTCGTATTTTATTCATGATTTTATAATTAATTGAAGTAATCCAAAGTAATCGGCTGGTATCGCTCACAGTTCCGTTGAAACGAGTTCAACTGAAAGGTTTCTCTTCATGTTGTATCTATTTTCAATTTAGCAAAAATTGAAATACAAAGTTTTTCTTGCAAACGAAGCCAGATATGGAAAAAAGTTAAAAGATCAAAATTGTCCCTTTGAAAAATTACTACAAAAAGATACCCTTAATAATTTTGAGTCTGACTTAATTTTCTTGAAAAACTTGACGTTTTATTTTAAGAGGTAAAAGATCGTTTTTTACTGTCTTATACTGGAAAAAAATTAGAACAGACAAGTATTATTATTCGAATTGACTGAGGATATTTTTTATTTAAAAAATATTATCAGCTTATGATAAAAGTTTCCAGTGTTAAAAAACATGTGGGTATCAGTACAATCCTAGCTTTTCTACTTATTATTATTATATCATTAAGTCAAATACCTTTCGGGATAAGCCCTTTGGATTCTGGCCTCGTTATACTAGTATCTAGAACAAGAAATAAGAAAAGAAGATATTTATAATGACATCGAATAACCAAGTTTTTCAAGAAAACGAAGTGAGATTAAAAATTATTAAGGGAGACTTTTCGTAGCAAGTTTACCAAGACAAATTTGGCTCTCTCAAATTTTTTTCATATCTCGCTTCGTTTTCGATAAAAACGGTGTATTTTTATTTTTCGAAATTATAGATAGATTTTTTGTTCAAAAAAGTTTTATTTTTTTAAATAAAATTTTGTGTTTCCAAACAGATATATGCTTCTTTATATTTTTTATCATTTCAAAAAAATTACAGACAGATACATTTGTTTTCTATCATTTTTATTAGTACGATTATTGACTGTCATTTTTTTTATCACGGTTGATATAATGTATGTAAATTTCACATTCCCTTAAATTCTTTTTAAAATAATGAGAGTACTTATTTGCCTGTAATTTTCAAAAATGATAAATTACATAAAAGGAGCACATGGTAAAGAAACATTTTTATTTTGAAAAGATAATTTTTAATTTCTTGAAAAAGTGCTAAAACCCTAATTCTTATATATATATTACATGATATCAGAGACTACTGCATGCCCTTAAATGCTAAAAAAACGTGTACACTTATTTTATTTTTAATTTTTGCTTCCTCAGCAAGGTTTTTCTTGCACTGATTATGATATTTTGATTAAGGTTAGGTTTTCATAAAATATTCAACGCGGACTATTTATTGATAAAAGTAATATACATTATACAAGCTTAAGCTTATCAAATGTAACAAAGGTAGATTTAATAAAATACTCCAAATTCATATCATCATTTAATTTAACATACAGAGATTTAAAACAAAATATAAAACTATGTTTTAAATTCCAATTAAGTATATTAATCGCATGTGTTTCTTCAACTTTCCATCATCAACTATTCATAAACTACTTAAGATGGCAAAAATTTTGAAAAATAACTTACCTCTGATTTCGTGGCGTCATTATACTATACTATACCATAAACGAATGCAATGAAAGCTGTCAGTGTTTGAGAGATAAACTTTGAGTCACGATACTAAGTATGCGAAAATAATACGATAGGAAGAACTGCAAATCTATGGGGATTAATTTTTCTTTTTAAATTAAATTAATCAAATAATCAATTATGATCATTTCTTAAGGTAGTACTTGGATACAAATTCAGTTCTTAAATAAAAAATATTGTATTATTGAACAGAACAAATATTATTTATAAAAACAAATTTAAACATGAAAAATGATTTTATTTAATAATAAGTTTTTTGTTTGTTTGAACTTTTCTTCATTTCTTATAAAAAAATTTAATATGCAATTTAAATGAATAACGACTCAATTTATCGGTGAAAAGATTTCCGTTGACTTCATCGCATATTCTTAGTTTTATGAAAAAAATGGCGTGTGTAATAATTTTGATATTCTGCAGACCGCATCCATTTAAAATCAGGCAGGTTCTACACTTAAAGTCGCAAAATCTCTTAGAGGCGAAATATGTTTTTTTTAGAGGAAATTAGGTGATACGTAATTTGCCGATTTGCGGAAAAAAATTGTGTACGAAGTTATGCGTATCTGAATGTTGTCTTTAAACCTCTCTATCTTTTGACCTAATTGAGATATTTATCGCTTCCTTTTTTATTCTGATAGTGTTTATCGTTTTCTTTCGAAATACACCGGAAATTTTAAAGAAGGGTCAAAATTATCAAAATGGCGGTGGTGTTTCTGAAAATATTAAAAGTCGATTTTCTCAAAAAACCCACACTCATATTTTTCGCCAATTTTTTGTTAAATTTGTACTATCGTAAGGAAAATACTTTTTGGGTTTTATGCGGGCTAAATAACTTTTGTGGCCAGGAGCATTTTTTTCATAAAATCGAATTTTCGCATTTTTCTTGCAAACAGCGACAGATACGAAAAAAATGTTGAGGAAAATTATATTTTTAGAAATCAATTAAATAAATAGGAAGAAAAAAATATAAAAGATTTTCTGTAAAACCCGACCTTTTTATTTACTTTTTTCATATATTTTTTACAATTCCTGCTCATATAACGAAGATATCCTATCAGGTTGATACGGGCTGAAAAATCTTTGAGGCCAAGAGAATTTTTTCCCCTAAAAATATAATTTTAGAATTTATAAAAAAAAATTGGCAAGTGATATAAGTGTGATTTATTATTTATTTATTTATTTTTTTTTTAATCGACTTTTAATATTTTCAGAAAAACCGTCGCAAGTTTCGGACTTTTTAGATACAATGTATTGGCGTAAACTAAAATCAGCGTCAATTAGCACTAATTGCTATTTAAGTAGGAGCTTTTGATTTATTCAGTGGCGTAGTAGAGGCCTGGCGGCGCCAGAGTGCTTTCTTGTCGCAAGAAAATTTGTTCTAAAAGGTGCATTTACACGTAATTAAGAATTTAATTTTAAGACAGTGTGGAACCCACTTCATGTCAGCAATGAGCAATTCCATATCAGATCATCTTAAGAATTTCAGCTATTGTTAATAATTTGGATGAAAATTCCAGTATCTGTTCTCTTAGGTGTTGAAAGAAAAACCCTAAAATAATTTTAAAAAAATCAAAAAACATAGATATTCAAAATTAAAAATGTTGGTCTTTTTTTTCTTAAACTTTCATAACATTGGTGATTTTAATGATATTAAGGTTTTTTTTTAAATTATTCGTAATAGGACGCAGTTATGAAAAAATGTTTCTTGAACAACAAAATTTCAAAAACTTCTTGGATTTTTCAAACATTAATTTTTAAACTGAATTTCTGAAAAAAAACACTTTTTATTTTCTTCATTTTTTATATAGATAGCTTACAATGTCCTCTACAAGCCCTGTAAATATCAAAATGGAATCTCCCTTAGTTTTCGAAAAATTAAAAACGTACGCCGAAACGATGTCCACGATGATGCATACGATTATAATTACACTCGTATAATAGTATGCACGAACTTCCGAGTTCAGGCTCTCGGGCGCTGGGCACATCATGTCATGACGTACGTTCTTAATTATTTCTCAAAAACTAAGGGGGATCCCATTTTGATATTCACAGGGCTTCGCTCGCAAGTTTGAGCGCGCCTAGGGCGCGTACCAGTTGGATCTCACGCTTCGCGCTCTATTAGGTATTCGTTTCGTGCTTCGCGCTCGGCCACATTTACCTGACGCTTTAAGCTTGGTTCCTCCGTTCCATCTACGGTTCCTCTAGGTTTTCGCACTTCGTGTGCTCGCTATTGCGCGCTTCGCGGGCTCTCTAAGTATAAGCTTCATCGTTATGACCTGCTTTTGGTTTAATTATGTCAGTTTTACATAAAAAGAAGAAATTATTTACTTAAGGTTCTATCTACCTTAAGGAACACATTCTCATCAAGACACTCGCGCTTCACGCTCGATATTTGGTTTGAAAATCACGTAAACCTCGCGCTCCAGAATCGTTTTTGTTCATCGTATAATAAAAACCCAAAAGTTTGAGCGCGCTTCGCAACGACCATATGTTATGTTCAATATTCTTCAGATAAAAATGACTAAATTTGTATTTGATTTAAAATGAAGGAAATTCCTTTACTTCAGCCTATATTTCCGTATCTTTCTAATAAATCATACAATCAGAAAGATTTTTTCCAACTATCTAAAAAGGGGAGAAAAAAAGTATCTAAGTTTTCAAGTACCATGAGCACTGATGATAGTTATTTTATTGTTTTAATCGTTAGAAATAGTATTGAGTGCATAAAAAAATTAAATATTTTGAAAACCCACACACGAGATGAAAAAGAAATCAAATAAGCAAAGTTTTGATGAGAATGTGCCCACTTATCGGGCAGATTTTTTCACTTTTAATGTTATTTTTTACGAATAAAACAAAAACTACACATCCTATCAAAAAGTGACCAATACAAAATTTTGTAGATCTTTTTTGAGTACACAATTTTTGTTTAATCATCATTTGTTGTGTCTTGCCTAGTTTTACCGTATAATTAAATTTTTGATTGTTCATTATTTTTTGCGCAATAAAAATGGGAATTTTCAATTTTTTGAGAAAATTCAAAAAGTCGTTATGATAATCTTGTAGGGCGTGCAAAAAGAAACATTTTTCTTATTTTGACTTTTTTTCGTATCGTACGTTGTTTGGCTGAAAATGTTAATTTTCGTTTCTTCTTTTGGATTTTGAAAATGCTGCAACTCTGAAAATTTTCATTTTATCTGAAAATGCCATAAGAATATTTTGTTCGCCTTTTTAAGGACTATTAATATCCGTCCATAGAATTTTTAAATATTGAAAAAAAGTGTTCTCAAAAATTTTTCAAATGTGCTCACTTTTTGAATTTTTATCCAAAATGGCTGGCTAACGAACTTGACCTTTCTTTTAGGACACTTGAAGAGCATACGAAAGCCCAATCCCATAGGTTAATTCTTTTGAAAGTTATCGTGCTAACAAACTAAAAATCTACAGACTAACAGGCAGACAGAAATTTTGTAAAAACCTGTTTTTAGGGTTCAGGGGGTCTCAAAACGTGGACATTTGACAAAAACCGGGAGGGGGGTGGGTCAAATTTTACACAAATCTAATACCTTCTCTGGATGAGAATGTAAAAGTGAAGAAAACAAAAAATATTTTTTTTTTTAGAAATTCAATTTAAAAATAAGTTTTTGAAAAATCCAAGAAGTTTTTCAATTTTTTTTGTTCAAAAAATATTTTTTCAAAACTGCGTCCTATTACGAATAATTAAAAAAACGCACCTTTCTGACATTACAATTCACCAAAGTTATGAAAGTTTAAGCAAAAAAGAATACAAATTTTCAATTTTGAATATCTCCTAAGTTTTTTGATTTTTTCAAAAATTATTTTATGGATTTTTTTCAACACCTGAGAGAACGGATACCAGAATTTTCATCAAAATTACTAACAAAAGCTGAAATTCTTCAGATGATTTGACATGGAATTGCTCCAATACGTTATGAAAATATATTTATGGCATGGATTATGGATTATGATGATTCGGACTTTCCTGACTTCAGTGAATTATGTTTGTGAAATTATCTCAAGTTGCAAACAAAATTCCACCGTTTTTTTCTCTTGATTTTTTTCTAGATTCCTCTAAATTCAAAGAGTATATTTCATGATATGTATTCTGCCCTGTGCCAGCGCGTTGCGAAAATTTTGTTGTCTGAAGAACGAAAATTCACGATTTTTGCCAAAACAACACAAGGTACGAAAAAAGTCAAAGCGATACACTTTTACTCTAAAAAAAGTTCTATAAAAATGTCTTTAAACACATTTTTCTATCTCGTGTTATTTTTAAGATTTTCGCGAAAATGTTCATAAAATTTTTTAAGATTTATTTTTTCACAATACAATTTTATGGTGTCATAAAATAGAGCATATTAACAGTTTCAACCACTTCTACATCAAACTTTTTCCTTCGAAGTCGTCATTTTTTAAATAATCGATACCAATTTTGTTCTTTTGACTTTTTTTCATATCTTGTCTTATTTTGGCAAAAAAATGTGAATTTTAGTTATTCAAACAAACACAAATTCTCTCTTCTCTCCAAGGCACTGGTACAGGGCAGAATAGCACGAAATTATACCACAATCAGACAGAAAAAGTTAAATACATATATTAGATTAAAAAATATCACACCGTTAACAAAAATTTGGATAATTTTTTGATAATCCGCGTTTTCATTTTTTAAGATTCAAATACTCATAACTTTGTGAAACAAAATTTTTCGGTAAAATCGGTAAGATATGTGTCGTCTATTCCCTTTGAAAAACAACATACACTGCCGTGCAAAAGTTTTTGACCACCTCTTTTTTGATCACTCATTAAGTTCTCTTAATTTTAATTATGTTAAAGCTAAAAAAAATTCTCTTATTAAAGGGTTGAATGCTTTCAAAATTATGTATAAAATGAGCGCAGGATGAAGCCAATTTGTGTTTTTAAAGTAGATACTGCAAAAATAGTGGAAATTTCAATGTTTTCTTAAATTTTCAATAACTTCCGTAATAATCAATATTTTTTAATGTTCTTGAACTCATTTTAGAGCTATTTTTCCATAGAGTATCGCAATAGCTTATGAGCATAAATCTAAATAAAATGTCTACCACAGTACAGTGAAAGATGGTGAGGATTAAACTGATGTTTTATGTTTCGTGTGATGTTTTTTTATTTATAAGCAAAGATCATTTTAAAAGTTGTCGAAGTTTTTCGTAGATTTAACACATAAAAAAATGATTTTTCAAATAACTGGGAATGACAATTAGGGAAACCCCATTTCTTTTTTCTTCCAATCTACTCTAGAAATTAAATAAAACATATTTTCAAATCTTGAATATGTAACTCCTAAGAACCTTTGCTTATATATAGTTTTCTTAGAATTTTCTATTTTGAATCCTTTTACAAGTCTCAATTTATTGCCTGTAAAATTTAAAACTTTGTTAGACAAATTATATATACGCGGAATTGTAAAATTGTGTAGGTTACAAATATCAAGATATTAAATTTATAGTAAATTCCAAGATACTTTTTAGAAGTTTCAGGTAATTGTCAAGAATTCAATTCAAAATTTTTTTCTATTTTTTGCGGATCCTGCGTAAACGAATTTTTACGGATCTTGTGTAAAAATGGCTCATGTTTAAGGATCCGTAAAATAGAAAGAAATTTGTTTGGAACTTAAAAATATGTACGTATTTCCTTAGTTTATTAAAAAGAGCACCAAAAAATAAACGACAAAACAGTTTTTTTGCAACTTTAGATAGAAATTAACAAAATTGAATTTTTTGTCATTTTTTGAAATATTATATTTCGACGAAAAAAATTTTTTCTTACATTTTTTTTCCAAGATTATTTACTTCCATAAACTTTATCCAAAAATAATTTTGTTTCATACACAAAAAATGTTTAGAATTCAAAATATGAAAATTTTCAATCGACTTGTCCAATGGTGAGAAATTTAAAAATTTGTTTTTTGAATCCGTTCGTAATGCCACAAAGAAAATTTTCAGTACTATTACTATGGAATCTAATCATTTTGAGTTTTTTCAACACACCCTGCTAAAAAGGTCTCAAAATTACAGGAACCTAAAATTCGATAGGCTCGGCTGCGGATCGTGATAAAAGTGCAATTTTCAGTTTAAACAAAAAATAAAAACTTTTTCCCGAGATATTGAGTTGCTTAATTCTAATAAAATTACATTAGTCAGAAAAAGTTAACCAATTCCGAGTAAATCATTCAAGTATTTGGAGGTTTCGATTTCACGGGCTTAGAAAATCGTATTTGGATAGCGACTAAAAATCTAATTTTTATTTTGAAAACAAATAAAAACCTATGCTTCCGAGATATGAGAATCCTGAATAGGAATAAAAAAATTTCGATCCATAAAAATTATTCTGTTTCGAGAAAATAAGGATTTTTCGCTGAAAGGTCTACGAAAAGAAGAAAAGTATATATATTTTTTATCAATAAATTATAATAATTTCCAGAAATATCGTTTCCGATGACAAGGCAAAAAGTTGAGTGAAAAAAATAAGAAAGTTCTGAAAAGTGATTTTTTATAGAAAATGAAGGTTTACAATTTTATGTTACAATTTGATTGGTATTTTAGTAGTGAAAAAAAAACAGTAAAAAAAGTTGTTGGCAAGCAGAAAAAATAAATAAGGATGTATATGAATAGAATCTTTTATTAAAAATTTTGATTAAAAAAATCTAGTAATGAGCAATAATGAGTCTTATTGAGATATGTGTACAAAGAGAATCTAAATATATTCACGTTCCAACTTAAGATAATAGAAAACGCATTTGCATACCTGGAAACAAATAAAAAAATAGAAATAAACTACCAGGTCTTTTTCCACTTATTGCGACAATTAAACAAAATAAATGGCCTAAACACGATAATTATATTATGATTACATTGCCAGAAAACAACAAGCATAATAACCTATCAAACAATACCTCAAACTTTGCTATCCTCTTTTTTACAATTATGAAAACTCCTACAACTTTGAAACTTACTTGGCTGGGCAGTAAATGTATCGAACTTCCATTTATGTATGTATTTTCTTTCAGAATTTTAGAATGTGAAACAAAAATTGTGATAAAAATTTAAGGGGTCGTGCACATACTACGTAACGCGTTTTTCTTTTGTTTAAATCGCTGTATCTCTTTTGGCTTCATGCAAATTTTATTCTCGTCTTTATTTAAACAAAATAAAAACTCGTCACGTAGTATGTGCACGCCCCCTAATGTGTCAAAAAACGCCATTTCTCGAGGTGCATTTACCAATTGTTCGACTGCTAGACCCATTTGTCGAATGCATGGCGTGACGTGGCAAACTTAATTCAAAAATTAAAAAATATTCACAGTTCAAATCAATTTATTTATTTGTAACCTGCCTAACCTAATATTTCTACATATCGACAAATGGTGCATGAACCAGAAAATCGATATCATCATTTCTCGAGGTGGGTCACCGAAATATGCAGCTTTTCCAAAAATTGTCCCCAATTAACCCATGATTTATTTAAAAAAAGATTAAGTTCAATTTTTTCAAATAATATAATTTTTTGAAAAAAAAAAAGTTTTATTCACCCTAATCACTACAGTAGCATTTAAATATAAAGAATAAATCTGAAAGTAACCAAATTTGTGCTTTAAAATTTCTGCTCTAGCCAACCTAAAATATTAAGCAAATTGCGAATTTTCATCAATTTCATGAGTGACTCTATTACAGATATTAAATTTGGATCGAACTTCTCTTCTAAATAGTATATTACGACCCAAGGCCAGAAAGTTGGATTTCCGGGCGTGTGTGATATGAAGGCCGAGGCGAAGCCGAGGCCTCATATCACGCACACCAGTTCATCCAATATTTCTGGCCGTGTGTCGTATACTATTTTTCTTCATCACCAGCCGAAAGTACGTTTAATAATTAATGTTAATTAATAAAATGCGTTGTCGGCTGCTAGCTCGGATGCTTTTTCTTTTGTGGCCTGTATCAGCATGCGCGCCACCTCGCGTAGCGCCGCTGCTGCTCTCGGGTCAGCTGAGCGGATGCATGGGATTCGGTCGCCCGCCCGACTTTTGCAAAGCCGAGGCGTAGCCGAGGTTTTGCTGGTCGGGGCGGGTATTAAAAATACATATTTTTTCTTAATACTTCTTCCTCGTCCGCCAGACGAGGAAGAAGCATTTTTGAGGTCTTGTGCCGTCTTTTTATACACAAAAATCGCAACGACACTAATCGATCGGTTTTAAGGTTGAACACACTGACGGTCTCTTTTTTCCATTCACCTGTCAAGATAAATATTTTTCAGAGGCTAAGTACACAATAACACAATACTGAGCGTTGCTACGTCAGGTTGCTACGTCAGCGAGCCACAAAAATCTCGCAGCCAATCAAAGATCGTGTTAACTCTAGCAGGCCGCAAAAGCCACTATTCCCGGACAGAAATGCGTCCGGAAAGACGTACTTTCGGCTAGGGGATGAAGAAAAATATGTTTTTGTTTAGAGTTTATAGTTTAGAGTACCTGCATTAATATAACATTAATTTAATTTTAATTATTTATATTTATCATAAAAATTATCTGTCGCTCCTATTTAAAAGGTTTTGGAGTATTTTTAAGGTTTCCAAGGAACTTCGTAACATGTGGAAGGATTTTTATGGAATTTCGATAGATATAACAAATTTCTATAAACATTTTGTAATATTTCTATAAATTTAAAGAACTTCACAAGAATAACGGGGTTTTCTTAGGATTTCAAAGATTTGAAGTAATTTAAAAATATTTCAGAGGGCTTCACAGAATTTCAAAAATTCCATGCGGTTTTAAAGAATTTTGGAAGGATTTTGATGTAGGATTGATAAGATTTTAGGATATTTTTAAAGATTTTAATGGGTTTCAGAAAATTTTCAATATTTCCAAATATTCGCAAGGATTTTTGAGGAATTTCAAGGGACTTTATAAGATTTCGGAGGATTTCAAAAATTTAAAGGAATTTTAAAGACTTTCAATAAGACATTTTAATGAATTTTCCGGGTCATGTACTTTTACGGAATTTTATATTTTAATGAATTTCAAAGTATTTATTCACAGGAATTGAGGGATTTCGTAGGATTTCAAAGATTTAAAGAGATTTTCAATTATTTCAAGGTACACTGGAACCTGGAATGAAGAACGGTTTCGGGCATGGCCTGCACTAAATGTAAAATGAGCAAGCCTCTCTGGACCTCGCAGCTCCTCTCTCAACACGAAACTGCGGGGCCATCAGTTCTAGGAATATCGTAAATCCAAAGTTTCTAATTCCAGGTTCAGTGTATTTCCAAAGATTGAATTTTTTTTCAGATATTTAATACGTTGCCAAGAATCTGTCAATAGATTTCAATAATTTGAAGGGATTTCAAACATTTGGAAAGATTTTAATGCATTTTTAAGAACACCATGGAATTTTCAAGAGCTACATAATTTATTACTAATTAAAATGAGAATTATATTACAATAATAATCAAAATGATTTATTACTCTGAAGTTTTAGCATTCTCTTGTATCTGTGTTCTAATCATTCTTCCTGGAAGCAGATAAAAAATGTACTTATCATTATCAGTAAACTATCAACTATCAAAGAGTAAACGATCAACTTCTGCCCAGCAAAGAATCTGCTTCTGCCCTTGTTAAAAAATCCAAAGCTTCTTCGATGGTTTTTACTTGTCGACTATTCAATTCATTCCTTATCGACATTTTTAAGTCAAAATGGTATAAAAGATAGAAAATGGTTTCTTCATCAGTAGGAGGATTGTCCAGAAATTTTGCTTCATTGAAGTACTTGAAAAAGTAATTTTTTGCCGACAATCCATCACTGGGGTGGTACCTTCCGTTCTCCAAAAAATTCCGTAAAGTATTCTGCATTTCGGGACTCCAGTAAAATTTGAGAAATGCTTCCTTCATCTCCTCATAAGTTCCATAACCACGAAGATTTAACCAGTTCTTAGCATCCTTTGTAAGTGATTGAATGAAAAAATATTGTTTTTCGTGTTCATCTAGATTTTCTTGAGTTGCAAGATACTCAAAGTTTTCTATAAAACTTTTCGGATGGATCGTGTCGTTTAATCCAGAGTACTTTAAATTTTCGAATGGAATGATTTTCTTGCAGAGTGGAATATTTTGGTATTCTTTTTTAAACATTGGATCCATTAAACCCGTCTCAAGAAGGCCCGAAATCGATAGAATAACGAATACCCAAATAACCAAGTTAGTTATTTCTGTCCAAGTTGAAATTTCTTGGACTGTGGGATTAGAATTTTCCAAAGCTTCCATTTTTTCTTAAAATCCATATACAAATTCTTCATAACACTCTTCACTAATTGGAATTAGAAATTGTCCTTTATCTCGTTTTTAAAGTCAAAGTGGTTCTGATGTTCTGAAACATATGATTGATAATTTTCTAATAAATTAAAAAGTAACGTCAAGTATAAAAGCAGCCTTACAATTAATCTCTTTCATTTCAGCACCCAAACTACATACTTATAAAAAATTGATCACGGAAAAAAGTTCCTTGACAAAAGGAATTTTTTAATTAAACTAACAAAACAGATTCGATGTGGGGGGGGGGGGGGTAGCAGGGATCAAGCTTAAGCTGCCTCAGTATAAGAAACAAGTTTTTTAATTTTATTTATGTTTTTATCAATAAGTGAAATAATCTGCTGGTATCGATAAGACAGCTTATATTTTTGTCCGTGATCAAATCGGTTAATTATTTTCAAACAGACACGCTTCTTTACATTTTTTATCATATCCTAAAATTAAAGACAGATAAATTCATTAGTTTGATAATTTCTCTAATGGCGCTATTGACTGTAAAATTTCTATCACGCTTGATAATATGCAAATTTCACATTCCCCCCAATTCTTATTCAAATAATGAAAGTCGGTAAAGTAAATGTCCCAGTAATCGTGACAGTCCCAATAATAGTGAAAGTTGGTTATAATTTGAATATATATTGTTAAAAACTATTTTTAAAGTAACATCTAATGATCGAATCCATTTCAAATCAGACACAGGGGCCTACACTTGAAATCGCAGAATCTCTCGGGGAGGACATATGTTGTTTTTAGAGGAAATTAGGCGATACGTATTTTTTCCGGGTTGCAAAAAAAAAATGTTGAAAAATTATGCGTATTTGAATTTTGTGCTTTGTTTGTCAAAAAACCGATTTTTTTTATTTAAATCTCTATAACTTTTGACCTAATTGAGATATTTATTATTTTCTTTCTGATTCTAATAGCGTTCATCCTCTTCTATCGTAATCCGCCGGAAAACTAAAAAAGGTTTAAAATTAACAAAATGGCAGCGGGTTTTCTGAAAAAAATTCGATTTTCTCAAAAAACCCACCTTTAAATTTGTTGCCAATTTTTTTTTAACTTGCGCTTTGATAATGAAGATTTCTTGTAAGTTTGATGGTGGTTAAATAACTTTTGTGGCCAGGAGAATTCTTTTTTCTTTCAATCAAATTTTCTACTTTTTCTTGGAAACAATGACAGATACGAAAAATTGTTAAGATAAAAGTTGGCACGTCTAAAAAAGTTCTACGAAAAATGTCTATTGTTCTTTTATGATATCTTTAATCGTTCATGAGAAAAATTCATAAATTTCATTTTCAGGAAAAAAAATTCTCCCGGCCTCAAAAATGGTTTAGCCCGCATGATGCTGAAACGAGTAAGATGCCTTTCTTCTCTTAGCAGAAACTTTTCAAAAATATTTGGAAGAATAAAACAGGTGGAGTTTTCCAGAAAATATGTTTTTTCATGTTTTCAAAATTTGAGGAAAAAAATATAAAAGATTTTCTGGAAAACCCCACTTGTTTTATTTATTCGCATATTTTTTTAAAAATTTCTGCGACTAGGAGAAAGGCATCTTATTAGCAACACGCGGGGTAAACCATTTTTCAGGCCGGGAGAATTTTTTTTCCTAATAATGTAGTTTTTGAATTTTTCTCGTAAACGATGAAAGATATCGCAAAAGAACAAGAGACGTTTTTCATAGAACTTTTTTGACTTACAAACTTTTATCTTAACATTTTTTCGTATCTGTCATTGCTTCCAAGAAAAAGTAGAAAATTCGTTTGTAATAAAAAAGAATTCTCCTAGACACAAAAGTTATTTAGCCAGCATCAAACTTACAAGATATCCTTATTATCAAAGTACAAGTTCAAAAAAATTGTCAAAAAATTTAAAGATGTGTTTTTTGAGAAAATCGACTTTTAATTTTTTCAGAAAAATCACTGCCGTTTTGTTATTTTAAACCTTTTTAAATTTTCCGGTGGATTACGAAAGAAGACGACGAACGCTATTAGAATTAAAATGAAAATGATAAATATCTCAATTAGGTAAAAAGTTATAGAGGTTTAAAGAAAAAAATTCGGGTTTTTTGGAAAACAAAGCACAAAATTCAAATGCGCAAAAAAAAGACGATCAGTTTTTGAAAAGAGTGCTAGAACCCTAATTCTTGTACTATACAGATAATACCAGAGGCTACTGCTTGCCCTTAAATGTTTTGAAAAAACTTGTAATCTAATTTTTTTATTTTCTCGTCCTCAGTAAGCTTTTTCTTTCAAGTTAGTTGTGCCAAAAAGCAGATCTCCGAAAAAAATAGTTTTTCAATGATTTTAGAGTGAAAATAATATTACTGCTGTTATTTTAAATAAAAAACATTTTAATGACATTTTTTTAATTACAACCTCAATTTTTTTTAACAATGCTTTTTGTAACTAAATTTTTTCAAATTGTTAAATTTTAATAAATGATGACTTATTTTTTCGGGGAAAACATTCTATATGACTGAACTGTTTCCAATTTTGAAAGTAAATTTTTCTATGGCTGAAATCGTTAAATAGTGTATTGTGCTACAAGTGCGAAAAGTAGGCAGTTCCACGCGAGTGTGAAGTTTGCTGTACGAGCCAGAGGCGAGTCGAAGACAAGCCGGAAACGACCCGAAGATAAGCCGATGGCAAGTACTGTAAACTTCACAAGAGTTGCAACTGTCTACTTTCAGCACCTGTTGCACACGATATTTTTTGTAACAGTATACCATTAAGCTATTTCCCTTTCAGGGTAGGCGTGACACTACCAGATTCGGGTAGTGTTTCTAGATGGATAGTTTTCTTGTAGTTATAAATAACTACAAGTGTGGGCTCACCACACCCACACAAATGCAGGAAATTTTCGATTTGAGAAACAATAAGAATAAATTTCCGGAAATTGTCGGTGAATTTGTATATTACCGAAAATTTTCAGAAATTCAAGGTATCCAAAGGTTTTTGGAAACATTCCAAAAATTTTCAGAAAGGACCCCGCACCAAATGTACAGAAAAAAGCCTTATGATAAAA
>CAKNYM010053225.1:431416-463508 GCA_932195095.1 Andricus curvator
TCATTTTAGCTAAGCATTCATTTCTTTCTTGAAAATTTAGCTATTCTATTTTTTGTGGAATATTTATATTTTCTCATATATCTAATCTTCTCGGTTAAAAATTCATCTGATTGATTGAAAATTTAACTATTTCGTTGAAAGCGTATTTTATTTGGTAAAAAATGCATTGTTTACAGAAAATTTAACTTTTCTATATTTTCAGTAAAAATTGATTTATTTGGTTGAATATTCGCTTCTTTGTTGTTGCAAATTTGACTATTTTATTTTTTCTTGAAAATTTATCTTTTTTAGTTCAAAATTCATGTATTTTGTGAAAAATTATTATTTTCTGGTAGGATATTTATCATTTTAGTTAAAAATTCATTTCTTTGGTTCAAAATTCAACTATTTTGTTGAAAATTCGTTTTTTTTAGTTGAAAATTAATTTTTTAACTGAAGATCTAGGTATGCCATTTTTGCTTGGAAATTTGTCTTTCTTGCTTGAAAATTCAACATTTTGGATAAGATTTTTGGTCTTTATTGACCAAAAATTCTTTCTTGATTGAAAATTCAATTCTTTTATTGAAAATGTGTATTTTCTGGTTAAATTCAACTATTTTTCATTGAAAATTAAAATAGTTTTTGGTGGAAATATCAACTGTTACACTTTTCGCTGAGAATTTCTTTTCATTATCTAAGAGTCATCACTTTGACTCAAAATTGAACTTTTTGGTTAAAAAATCCGTTTTTTCTAAGGTGAAACTGAATTGTTTTACTTAAAATTTAATTCTTCCAGTTTCGCTTCAAAATATAACTTTTTGTGTTGAAAACTCAACTATTTGATTGAAAATCAATGCATTTTATTTATATCTAACGTAATTCGTGGGCGACCCCTTATAAAATTATGTATTACTATGTGTTACTGAAAGTGCTTGAAATAAATTTAGAAACAAACTCTATTTTAACTTTTAGATGAAATTTATTATTCAGAGGAAAATTGGAAAATTACTGAAACTTAAATTGGTCAAATTTTTTACAATCACCATTATAATTAATTTATTTTTCGAGCAATAAAATGTTTTATTTCAAAAAATCCTTCCCTAAAAAATAGGTGTGTCACGAAAATCTCGAAAGCATTGATGTCGCTTTTCCTCAAAACCGATTGGGTCATTTGAAAGACTCGAAGGAAAGCATGTTGCCAAATTCAAACACATAATTAAGAATTGAGTCTCAGTTCAGGGGCAGTTACACAGAATGTCACATTTGTGTGCATAATAAAACTGACAAAAATGTAAGATATACTAATGTAAAATTTTATTATTTAACCAAAGCAAGACATATTCAGCAGAATTAACATTTTTATTTGACATGAGCAAGAGTAACTTTATTGTCAAACATCAATCAAAAGTGGTATTTTTACAAGTGAAAAATTACCACTTTTCAATATTTTCATTACAGTATTTAAATTGAAATAATTATTTTTGGAAACCAAAACATACTCAAAAAGATAAATTTCGAATAAAAAATGTCAGAATCACATTTACAGTTAAAATAATTAATTGTCAACCAAGAAAAGGAGAATTTCAACGAAGTGGTTAAATTTTCAACCAAAGTGATGAATCTTCGATAAAAAAAAAAATAATTCTCAACCAAAGGTGTAATAATTGATATTTCCACCACAAAATATTTTAATTTTCACTAAAAAACAGTTGAGTCAAACAAAAAAATAAGAATTTTCAACCAATTTTCAAATCCTTAACCAAAACAGACTAATTTTCAAACCAAAGAGGAATTTTTGACAAAAAAGTTGAATTTACAACCCAGAAATATGCGTTTTTTACCGAAATAATTGAATTTTCAACCCAAAAAAGACAAGAAGTGAATTTTCAACAAAAAAGCTCAATTTTCTAAAAAGAGTGGAATACCTACATTTTCAGTCCAAAAAATTCATTAAAAAAAAAGATTTAATTTTCAACAAAATAGTTAAATTTATAAGCAAAGAAATTAATTTTTAACTATCAACGAAGAAAATTAAATATCTATAAAAAATACTTAAATTTTCATTTACAAAAATTAATTTTCAATTTAAAAAAAAAAACTATTTTCAACTAAAGAAATCAATTTTCAACCGAAAAGATTAATTTTCTACGAAACAAGATTAATTTATACCAAAACACATGAATCTTCAATCGAATTTTTAAGTTTAAAGGGAATTATCAACCTAATAATTAAATTATCAACCAAATAAATGAATTTTCAACCAAAAAGGTGTATTAGTCATTAAAAAGAT
Source organism: Andricus curvator (assembly GCA_932195095.1). Classification (NCBI taxonomy): domain Eukaryota; kingdom Metazoa; phylum Arthropoda; class Insecta; order Hymenoptera; family Cynipidae; genus Andricus; species Andricus curvator. The sequence continues at coordinate 433,686 of CAKNYM010053225.1, forward strand.
CAATATTCTACCAGAAAAGATCAAGTTTCAACAAAATACAGTTTTCAACCAAGAACTATTTTTCAGTCAATAATGAAAAAAATCTCATCTAAAATGTTGAATTTTCAAGCCAAAAGACGATTTTGTTTACAAAAAGTTGAATATACAACCCAAAGAAATGCATTTTCAACCAAATAAGTGAATTTTCAACTTTAGAAGACCATTTTTCTAGCAAAAATGGAATAGCTAAACTTTCAGTAAAAAAATCCTTTAAAAAAATTTTCAACAAAAGTATATATATTTGTAATCACAGAAATACATTTTTTACTAAAAGGATGAATCTTCAACCAAAAAAATTAACTTTTAACCAAAGAGTTGAATTTTCAACCCAAAATATTCATTTTCTACCAACAAAGAGAAATTTTTAACAAAATAGATCAATTTTCAACTGAATAGATACATTTTCAACCAAACAGATAAATTTTCAACCAAGATGATTAAATTTCTGTAACAAAAAAATTTCGACAAAAAATAGAATATATAAATTTTCAGTTAAAAAATTTAATTTTCAATAAAAAAAATGCGGTTGTATTCTTTTCAAAATTAATTTACGTCGTCAACTGGTGTCATTTGAAGATAAAACTATCCAACCGAGGGGAAGTGGATGAAAATCTTCCGTTAATTATACGTATATCTCATAATTTCGAGATATACGTATTGTTAACGTATGTATACGTATTATATAACTTAAGTTATATGTATATAATACGTATTAAATTTAATTTTAGAATAGCGCTTTTGATTTTTCTGAAAAACTAAGGTTGTTCTTAATTTTCTAATCATTTTTTAGTTTAATTCAAAAGTGTTCGCAGAAAAAATCCGTATCTTTTTTCGATATACGAATTTAAAAAAAATATATTTCCCTATTTAAAAAAGAAAACAAGATTTAATTTAATCAAATAGCCCAAAGTTCTTCATTTTCCCCAAAATCCCAGTAAAATTAAAGTTGCTTATTGGACGAAACAGAAATTATTAAAAGAGTTGTTTTATCAAATTTAAGAGTTTTGGTTTCTTTGGATCTTTAGTTTATTTCTGAATACACATTGATCACTAGGAAAAAAATGGATTTGTCTATGAATTTGCACGACTTAAATATGCGTAAGTTAAACAAAAATAATATTATAATACATAATTAATACCTAAGAAAAAAGAATCGATGGAATGGAAAAGATTTGAATCGGAGAATTTAAGACTGCTGTTTCACGCGATATGCGGTTTATGAAATTTTTAATCGATCTCATCAACTTAATCATTTCATTCGTCCACCATATAGCCACTACCGATTCCGGCAAATTTCGTTGAATTATTTAATATTTTTTAATTTGAGCTAACGAAATAACATTTACCGACCGAGTTTCTTATATTTCAGACAACCCAGCCAGAAAATTTTCCGATTAAAAAAACTGACAAATAATTCAACGAGATGTACCTGAATTGGCGGTGGCCGGTTGAAATGATTAAAATTCACGTGAATCGGCATTCTTAAATTCTCCGATTCAAACAATTTCTATTCAGTCGATTGTAGCTTCCTGGGTACTCTGAAGGATAGTCTTATTATTGATGCTATTGATAATAAATCTTCATTCCTTTTTTAGATATAATATATTTTAGTATTTTTAATATTAGTTAATAAATAGACAAATAAAAACCTCTTTTTAAACCAATATTATAGTATATTCCCAGATAGAGTATTTCTGAATGTTTTTTTAAAATGAAAAGCTTTCCTTTCTGGAGGGTACGTGACAGCGCTCACACAGTTTCAGGATTTTCCGGACTATGACCTATAGGGCTTTTCATATTATAGTAATTTTAAATTAAATTTCTGCTTACCTTGCGTCCAATGCTGTCACTTATTTTCAATGCAGGTGCATTATTTTTAAAAAACTAACTTTTTCCTTGAAATAACTTGAGAAATGGATCAACTTTTGGTAAAAATAAAACGTAAACACAAAGAAAGCTTCCTGCAGCCTTGTCGCGTCACTTCTCTCAACATACCACCATGAATGTCCGGCGATGATTGCACCAAAACTTGGCTTGATTTGGGACCCTAAGGGTCTAAGGCCCATCAAGGGAAATGAGAGGGAAGCTTAATGTAGGAGGATTCAAATTTCGCTTCAAGTGAGCACAAGGCTTTAGAATTCTTCATTTTCGTCTTTAGAATTAATATTTTTAAATAATAACTACAATTATTGCAATTAAGTTTAATTGCTACTATCGATATTACTAATAACTTGTAATTAATTTAACAATATTCGCTTCAGTAAAGAATTATTTTAATCATTATTTGAATTTCAGTCAGCAATCGAAATAAGCCTTTTCTCCAATCTTATAGTTAATTTCTTTATTATTCAGTATTAATGTCGGTTGCGGCTTAATTTAAAAAAAATGATATCTATCTATAATAATTATCAATGTTTTCGGAACTTATTTGTCACAAAAATTATAATTTTTTTTATTTCGAAATTTTATTTTCAAAGTGCAAGGGTGCAGAACAATGTCAGATTTATTTGCATTATAGAATTGAGAAAAATTCAAATGAGCAAAAGTAACTTTAGCTTTTAAGGCACAGACAATTTTTTAAACTGGAATATCTCGTTTACAGGAAAAGAAACAAATTTTAATTAAAAAAGTTTCTAACAATTACCATTAACAAAAATTGAATCATGTAGTAAATGCTTTAAGAAGCAACCCAGAATTTTACTAGTTTTTTTTGAAGGCCAGAAACAGTTCAAAAACTGACTCAGACTTAAAAGACCCTGTCTGTAAACGGAAGGTGGGAAAAAGAAGTCTGTAAACGGAGGGTTAGTATTATAGACTATAGGGTGGCCGTCGGTCGGGAAAAGTCACGGATTTAAAAAAAGAATCTTGCAAAAATAAGCAAATTTCTATAAGAGGCACTTCACAATTTAAGTAACTATCAAGAATAATAAATTTTACATTTTTATTTAAAATTGGTTCATATCATTTATGAAAGATTCTATGGCAAAAATGCTATTTCTGTTTTTTTTGCAGTTGCTTCCTCCTGGCGATTATAATTTTAGTTAAAAATTCGGTGAGCGTAGAACAAATATTTTCTGTGCCTTTTTGGCTTGAAAATTCAACTATTTTAGTAGACAATTAACTTTTTCTTTTAAAAAAATATTTTAGTATAGAAAATTCAATTGAAATCTTTTTTGGTTGAAAATTTAATAATTTTTTTTTTTAAATTCGTCTTTTTTAATAGAAAGTTAATAATCTTGGTTTAAGTAGACATTTCATCTTTTTTGCGTAAAAGTGCAACTATATGCTTGAAAATTAATCTTCTTTGGTTGAGGATTCAACCTTTTAGGTTGGAAATTCGTCTTTTTTTCAATTCAACTGTTTTTTATTTAAAATTAAAATCTTTTCTGGTTGAAATATCAATTATTACATTAATCTTTGAAGATTCATATTCATAATTTATTGTAGTTGAAAATTCATTTCATTGATTGAAAGTTTAACTGTTTTTTTGAAAAGTGATCTTTTTTAGTGAGGATTCAAGTAGTTGGGTAAAAGATGAACTACTCTGTTAAAAGTTAATTTTTTGGTTAAAGGTTCATCTCTTTGGTTGAAAAATTAACTATTTTGTTGAAAATTCGTTGTTTTATGGGTTAAAATTAATTTTTTAGCTGAAAATGTAACTTTTCCATTTTTCATTGAAAATTGATCTTTTTTAGTTGCCAATTCGTCTTTTTTGATAGAAAAGTAATTTTCTTGGTTTGAAATTTCCTATTTTTTTGTTTGTTAAAAATGCAACTGTTCAGTTGAAAATTTACTTTTTTGTTGAAAATTCATATTTTCAGGCTGAAAATTCAACTGTTTTACAGGAACATATTCGTCTCTTATTGGCTTGAAAGTTCGTCTTTCCTGTTGGAAAATTCATCTCTATGGTTGAAAATTTGTTCTTTTTGGTTGAAAATTAATTTGTTTTAATAAAAACTTAACTTTTCCATTTTTGGTTGCAAATTGATCGTTATTAGTTCAAAATTCAACTATTTGTTTGAAAATTCATGTATTTTGTTGAAAATTCCTTCTTTTTTGGCAGAAAATTAACATTCTTGGTTGAAAAATCGTCTTTCTGGATTTAAAAATTATCTTTTTGGTAGAGTTTTCATCTTGTTCTTGTTTTATTAAAAATTTATCTATTCTCTTGAAAATTTAATTATTTTATTGAATATTCGTTTTGAAATTAAATTCAACTCTACTTTTACAATATTCCTTGAAAATTCATATTTTTTGGTGGACAATGAATTCTTCAACGTGAAAAATTAACTATTCCAGTTTAAGATTCTTAATAATTTTAATTTGAAATCGCTCACTTTGGAAGTTTTGTTCATTTTCGGAGTGGAATATCTTTTAGGGAGAAAAAGGAAAAAATATCGGATTTACAGTATACGTACATCAGTTGAAAATTTCGCGTTGGTCCCGAGCCTTTTTCAACTGATACACCTAGTAATTTTCTAAACAGCTCAAAATATTTATATTTTCTGGTTTGATTAAACAAGGTATCGACACAGTTGAAATTGGTTTTTGTGTTTCGACTTCGAGACATTTTTTTCAACTTAGTCGGTACCACATTTAACCCAACCTCAAAATGAAAATATTTTGAGCTATTTTGAAAATTGCTTGTTCATTAGAAAAAGGTTTGACACCAACCCAAAATGTTCAGAGTGATTAAACGGAGAACTGATTTACACAATCTGTAAATGTATACTGTAAATCATTCATTTTTTTATTTTTCTCCCTACAAGATATTCATCTCAAAAAAAAAAACTCATATTGATGAAGTTTAAATTATAATTTTTAATATTTCAACATCGAAAATTGAAAAAAGGTTTCAAATTCTGAAGTCTGATAAAAAATCAGCCTTATGAGGTATATTAATAATAATAATTTGAGTTTTTTTCAATTCTATAATGCACATAAATGTGACACTTTTCTGCTTTGCACTTTAAAAGTGAAATTTCGAAATAAAAGTAATTTAATAAATTTATGGGACACATAAGTTCCGAAAACATTGATAATTATTATAGTTAAGTATCCACATTTTTTAAAAATAGTCCACAATGGAATTTGGTGAAATAAAATGGAATGAACAATTTTCGAATAATGGTACAAAATAGTTTAAATTATGAACAATTTTTTTCAGAATATAAAAATGTTTAAGTCTCTTTTATTCTAGTTGAAGAAATTTCATGATATAAAAATGTCAATTGATATAATCAAGTCTTTTATATACTTAATTAATAAAAATCTAAGAAACTTAATTTTTGGAGATCAAACCATTCTAATTTGAACATTATATTTTAATTTAGTATTGTGTTTCTAGGTAAATGAGCAAAGAGATTATGTATAATCTTTATTTATATTTCAGGTGGGTATACTCAAATTTAGGGGAAAAAACGTAAAATTTGTTTTCAGTTTTGTTTATTTTCTAATTATACCGTCACTACAACATTCTTTCATAAAAGTACAAAATTAATTTATTTCTTATCATATAACATTCTTTACACAAAGCGTACATAAATATATAGTATGTATATTATATACAAAAAATGCCGAAATTACTTTCTTGGCATTTGCGAAATTTCGAATGTTCAAATTGTCGAATATAAATCGTACATATAATAATTAATATTACAGACAACATACAATTCCACACATTATTTCTTAATTGCTCCAAGATTGACCTTGGCTATTAAGGTATTTAAAAAACTGAATCGACGTTCGAAGAAGTGAATGCATCAAAATCAAAATGTTCAGAAACTGAAACAAGAATACAAATAAGAGAATCGTAAGAATGAAAAATAAGAGTCGTGAACAGATGACCCCAATCTCTAGATTTAAATATTCTTGATCGAAAAGAGAAATATCCGAAGCTAAAAAATCCAAAGCTTCTTTAATAGTCTGCGGGGGTCGAACACCAAGCGATATCCGTATTTTCCTCTTTAAGTCAAAGTGCTTCAGAAGATAAGAAATTACTTGTTCTTCGCTGGGAGCATCATCTAGAAATTTTGCTTCATTGACATACTTGTAAAAGTATCCACTCAGCGATAACCCAGATTTTTCGTCGTACTTCCCATCCCTCAAATAACTCAGAAACGATTTCTGAATTTCTGAGCTCCAATAAAAATCAAGCAAGGCCGCTTTCATTTCCTCATAGGTTCCATAACCACGAATATTCAACCAATTCTGAGCATCATCCACGAGTGATTGAATGAAATAATATTTCTTGGCGTATGCATCCAAATTTTCTTCGGCTGCAATGTGCTCGAAATTTTTGATGAAACTTTTTGGATGGGTTGAATTTAATCTTCCGGAGAATTTCAAAGTATCAAAAGGATTGAATTTCTGGTAATGTGGAATTTCTTGGAGTGTATGATTGCTTTGAATGTTGGTAAGTTCTGAAGATTTAGAATTATCAACAAAAAGTGAAGGAATGAACGACAAAAATAAACCGAGGCTAACACCTATCATAAATATGACAACAAACTCATCGAGTGTTGCGATAGAAACTTCATTTTTACTTTTGCGAGAGGATTTTTTTGACTTTTTAGGAACAGGAGTAGATTTACTTTCTTCAAGAGCAGAATTTTTCAAAGCTTCAATCTTCTTTAAAACATACAAGGCTTCTTCGAGGGTTTTCACTGATTGAAGATCAAATGCAGTTTTTACTTCCTCGTTAAAATCAAAGTGTTGGAGAAGATCTGAAATCAGTTCTTCACTGGAGAAAGTTGTCTCCAAGAATTGTGCCCCATTGAAGTACTTTAAAAAATATTCTGTCATGGACAACCCACAGTTTTTGTCGTATTTTCCTACATCCAGATGATCTAGAAAAGATTGTTCTTTATTTGGACTCCAATAGAAGTTTAAAAAATCATTTTTCATCTCCTCGTAACTTCCGAATCGACAGTAATTCTTCAGCCACATTTCAGCATCATCAACAAGTGATTCGATAAAATAATATTGCTTTTCGCTTTCATTTAAATTATCCTCAATTGCTATTTTTTCAATAGTTTCGATGAAACCTTTTGGATGTTGGGTATCGTTGTGTCCGGAAAATTTAACATTTTCGAAAGGATTGAACACTTCAGAAGTTTTATTATTTTCTTGAGACGTGAAAGTAGAAGCCAGGTCTTCTACTTGGTCATTTTTCAAATCCTCAAAATTGTGCATTGCTTCTAGAATTTTTTCTGTATAGTAATCCGTGACGAAATGGTTATAATCGAGCTCCTCCAGGCTTTGATTGCTCTGAGACATCTTGAGGGGTGCAGAAGAAGACATTCCGTAGAATTATTCTCAATTATTGGCGTAGAATCTGTAAATAAAAACAAGAAAATGTATCTTTCAATCTTTAAAGAGAAAATTTAAAAATGATCAATTATTTTCAACCTAATTTAGAGGAGTCTAAACTCATTCTAGAATAATTCTATAAGGTGCAAATTATCAGGGTTGCTACAGGTCAGGGAAATTTAAAAAATCAGGGAATTGTAAACTAGTCAGGGAATTTGCGATAAACTGAAGTTGAAGTTAATCTTATCTTAGTATTTAGTCGAGGGGTTAATTACTCCTGCAATCTGATGTACACTCTCTCTGTAATCCTTTGCAATCTTTTACAAAACCTTGTAATCCCCCCTTGAGAAAATATATTATAAGAAATTCAACATAGATTATAGATTTATAATGATTTTCCTATAATGAATTTCTTATGATTTTTTCGCGATTCTAGAAAAATCATTATAGAAAATCATCATAAGAAAATCAGTACAGAAAAATAGAGAAAGTACAAATAAATGATTTCTTTTGTTGAAGATTTCCATGAGAATTTCCACGGATTTTAAACGATTTCGTCAGATTTCATAAAAATCTCACGACATTTTAAAGATTTCCATACATTTCAGGGGATTTCAAAAGATTTAAAAAATTTCAAGGGATTTCAAAGAATTGTTTAAGACATTTAAAGATTTCAAGACATTTCTAGTAATTTTAAGGTGTTACAAGGAATTTTACAAGAAAAACAGATTTCAAACATTTATAGGGATATGAACGTTTTTTTAAAGAGAAGTTTAATGAATAAGTTTAATTTAATTTGAATTCCATAGAATTTCCATGGATTTTAATCGATTTCGTCAGATTTCATAAAAATTTCACGAAATTTTCAAGATTTCCAAACATTATATCAGGAGGTTTTAAGGGATTCCAAAGGATTTTTACAAATTTCGAGGGACTTCCACGGATTTGAAGGCTTTTAACAGGATTTCTGAATACTTTAACTAATTTAAAAAAAAATCCGTCGCTTTTTAAAAGAGTTAAAAATATTGCCACGCATTTCAAGAAATTTTTCAACATTTCGAGGGAGTTTAGAGGATCTTAAAGCTTTTTTCAGTCATTTCTGGGGATTTTAAGGAATTCCAAAGGATTGCAAGAGATTTCAAGGTATTTTAAAAAGAATTTCATAAAATTAAAGGATTTAAAAATTGTATAGAGATTTAGACGTCATTTTTAGAGAACTTTAATGAATAAGTTTAATTTAATTTGAATTCCAAAAAATGCCCATAGATTTTAATCGATTTCGTCAGGTTTCATAAAAATTTCACGGAATTTTAAAGATTTCCAAACATTATATCAGGAGGTTTTAAGGAATTCCAAAGGATTTCTAGAAATTTCGAAAGACTTCCACGGATTTTAAGGCTTTTATCAGGATTTCTAAAGAACTTTAACCAATTTTAAAAGATTTCATCGATTTTTAAGAGAATAAAAATATGTCCATGGATGTCATGGAGTTTCAAAGATTGTTATGGATATAAATAATTTTTTTTTGGAGATCTTTAATGAATGAGTTCAATTTAAATAATATTCAAAGGCTTTCAAATGATTTTTACTTTTTAAATAGATTTTTACGTTTTCCAAAGATTTCAAGGGACTTTAAGGGATTCTAAAATACTTAAAGAGATATAGAAAATGTCGAGGTATTTCAAAGAATTTTTTAGGATTTCCAAAGGTTTTAAGGGATTTCTAGCGAACTTTGGAAAATAATTGAAATTTCATTGAATTTTAAGGGACTCTTAACGATTCCACGGCTTTCAAAATATTTTAGGGCGTTCCAAAGAATTGCACAAGATTTAAAAGATTTTATTAAATCTCCAAGGATTTTAAGGAATTACAATGATTTTTTTAGATACTTTAAGGTTTTTTTTCTAGAGAACTTTAATGAATAAGTTTAATTCAATTTATATTATAGGGATTTCAAATTATTTATACTTGACCAAATAAATTAAATTTTAAGTGATTTAGATGGATTTAAACAATTCAATGAGGAAGGATTAAGACTTATAGGAACTCTAATTATTCGAAAGATTATGGGGAATTTACAAATTTCAATGGATTTCAAAGATTTTAATGGATTTACAAATACATATTTCCAAAGGTATGAAGGGATTTCAAGAGATTCCAACAGGTTTTCGTATGGATTTAAATTAAATTTTACAAGATTTTAAAGATACCAAGGGAATTCCTGAAATTGTCGCTGTGTAAACTTTATTTGTGAAGAATCGCTATTTTTCTGTACTTCCAAGAGATTCTGGATTATCTTTATCTAAATCGTTCCTTTGCATTTTCTCTACTTTTTGCATTAATTCTTTGGATATTTTTGTATTATTTATTCCAATGCTGATTATCCTATAATAGTTTTCTATATAATGATTTTCCATAATGAATGTCTAATAATCCATGGAATTTTTTGCAATCCAATGCAATCTTGCAATCTGGAGTACACCAAGAATCCGAGTAACTAACCCCTCTTATTTTGTGGAAAATTCAACAATTTTGGTAGACATTACATCTTTTTTGGTTAAAAATTACAACTATTTAGTTGAAAATTAATCTGTTTTGGTTGAGCTTTCAACTAATTTGTTGAGTTCGTCTTTTTTTTGGCTGAATTCAACTGTTTTTTTCTTTAAAATTAAAGTCTTTTTTAGTGAAAATAGCAACTATGTATTACATTTTTCGTTAAGAATTCATCTCTTTTGGTTGAAAATTCAACAAATTAGTTGAAAGAGGGACTACTTTCTTGAAAAATTCATTTTTTGGTTGATGATTAATCATTTTAGTTGGATACATTTTTCTTGTTCAAAATTGAACTATTTTGTTGAAAATTATTTTTAAAAAAATTTAACTGAAAATTGAACTATTTCATATTTGGTTAAAAATTTCTTTTTTTTATAGAAAATACTTTTTTTTTACTGAAAATTGAAAGAGTTTATTTTAAGTTTAAAATTTATCTGTTTTAGGTGAAAATTCAACTATGTTGTTGAAAATTCGTCTTTTTGGTAGAAAAGCAATCTACATAGTTGAAAATTGATCTTTTTGGTAAAAATTTATTCTTTGGTTGAAAATTAGTTTTTTTAAATTGAAAATTGAATTTTGCAACTGAAAATGTAACTATTATATTTCTTTGGTTAAAATTCATCTGATTCGTTGAAAATGTAAATATTTGGTTGAAAATTATGTTTTTTATTGAAAATTTAACTATTCTATTTCAAGTTGAAAATTTATCTGTTTTAGGTGAAAATTCGGCTTTTTTGGATCTAAAGTATTCTCATTAGTTTAAACTTCATTTTTTCGATTAAAAATTCATTTCTTTGGTAACTTCTAGTTTTTGTCAAAAATGTATATGTCTTAGGTGAAATTTCAACATTTTTTAAAATACCTACTCGTCTTTTTTGGTAGTAAGGTAATCTCATTAGTTAAAACTTTATCTTTTTGGCTAAAAATTCTTTTTTTGTTGTTGGAAATTTGCCTTTTTTGGTAGAAAATTTATCTTTTGGCTTGACAATTCAACTATTTCGTTAAATTATTTTTTTGTCGAATATTCACCATTTTAGTTAAAAATTAATTTTTTTCGATGAGAATTTAACTACATATTTTGTTAAAACTAATTTTTTCCAATGGAAATATAACATTTTTCGGTTTAATTAAACTGGTTTTGGTTGAAAATTTAACTATTTTGTTGAAAATTCCTTTTTTAAAATTCATGTATTTTACGTTTGCCTCGTAATTTGTGGATGACCCCATAATTCTCCCATAATTGACATAATATTCGTTATGACTTGTCACTAAAAGTGTTTAAAATAAATTTATAAACAAACATTTTTTTGTATTAACATTGTTAATCTTCTAGAAGGTTGTTTTCATGTACATGAAAGAGAAATTTAGAACGGTCAGGGAAAATGAAAAATTAGTCAGGGAAAATTCAGCCCTTGTTTTCAGTTTGAAAAATCATTTTTTAATTTAAAAAAAAAAACAGATTTTCAACCAGAGAAATTACTTTTCAATCGAAAAAATGAAGTTTAAACTAATGAGATTACTTTAGATCCAAAAAAGCCGAATTTTCATCTAAAACAGATACATTTTCAACTTAAAATAGAATAGTTAAATTTTCAGTAAAAAACATAATTTTCAAACAAACAGTTACATTTTCAACCAAACAGATAAATTTTCAACCAAGAAAATTAAATTTCTATCAAAAAAGATCAAGTTTCAACCAATGAAATATAACAGTTACATTTTGAATTGAAAAATTCAATTTTCAATTTAAAAAAACTGATTTTCAACCAAGCATATTTCTTTTCTACCAAGAAGACGAATTTTCAACAAAATAGTTGAATTTTCACCTAAAACAGATAAATTTTAAACTTAAAATAAAATATTTAAATTTTCAGTAAAAACATTATTTTCTATGAAAAAAGAGAAAACTTCAACAAAATAGTTAAATTTTTAACCAAACAGGTGGTTTTTGAACGAAGAAGATACATTTTTAACCAAATATGAAATAGTTCAATTATCAGTTAATTTTTTTTTATGTTCAACAAAATAGTTAAATTTTAATCAAGAAAAGTTTTTTCAACTAAAATGATCAATCATCAACCCAAAAAATGAATTTTTTAAGAACGTAGTCCCACTTTCAACTAAGTAGTTGAATTTTTAACAAAAAAAAATGAATTCTCAACGAAAAATGTAATAGTTGATATTTTAATTAAAAAAGGCTTTAATTTTACGTAAAGATAAAACAGTTGAATTCAGCCAAAGAAAAATACGAACTCAACAAATTAGTTGAATTCTCAACCAAAACAGATTAATTTTCAACTAAATAGTTGTGATTATTAACCAAAAAAGAGGCAGTGTCTACAAAAATTGTTGAATTTTCAACAAAATACGAGGGGTTAGTTACTCGGATTCTTGGTGTACACTAGATTGCAAGATTGCATGGGATTGCAAAAAATTCAACGGATTATAAGAAATTCATTATATAAAAAATCATTATATAGAAAAAAATTATAGGATAATCAGCATTGGAATAAATAATACCAAAATATTGAAGGAATTAATGTAAAAAGTAGAGAAACTACAAAGGAACTGATTAGATAAAGATAACCCATAATCTCTTGGAAGTACAGAAAAATAGCAATTCTTCACAAATAAAGTTTACACAGCGAAAATTTCAGGAATTCCCTTGATATCCTTAAAATCTTGTAAAATTTAATTGAAATCCATACGAAAACCTTTTGAAATCTCTTGAAATCCCTACATACCTTAGGAAATATGTATTTGCAAATCAATTAAAATCTGTTGAAATAGATTCTTGTCATTTTTCAATCATACACAATTCAACACTCACAAGGAAAAAAGTTAAACTGCCAATCATTTTTTTTAACTAACTAGAAATGAGATATAGAGTTGAAAGTTTGGCATAAAAGAAGTATTAATAATTTTTTAAAGTATCGAATCAAGAAGTCTTTTCTATGCTAGCATCAACTTTGAATATTTATATTAATGAATTAAATTTTACTCTAGGAAACAGATTTGTCAAATATTACAAATTATCATAACTTCCCTACTGTTTAATAAAATATATTAATACAGGGCGGCTATTAAACCGGGAATTCGGGAAATAACCGGAAATTTGTTGAGACCGGATATTTTACAAATTTTTAGAAGAAAAATCATATAACTTGATATAAATGCAATTTTAAATGAGTTCCATTTAAACTCAGCTGTTAACTTTTTCAATTATGAACTCATTAAGTTTATAATGCATAATTCTCAAATCTTTCAGTTTAACATTTTTTCATTTTAGATCTTTATTTTAAAGCGTACATTTTCAATTTAAAGAATTTCAACATGCAGTTTTGAAGACTTACACCATTATAAAACAATTGAAAACGTTTGAAATTGAAAATTGTTGATAAAACCCGTTTTTAATTGATCAACTGTAAATGAAAATAATTACATATTGATTTTTTAAATTAAACTGTAATTCGATTATTGAAAGCTGAACAAAAATTAACTTCACAAGACGGTTCTGAATCTGTTTAAAATGGGACGTCTGAATAATCCCGAAAAATAAAATTCCTGAATTATAAAATTCCCGAACAGTTTATAATATCACCGAATTAAAAAATTCCCGAATAATAAAATTCCCAACAGTGCGAGGGTTTAATTTTTTTTCTGTATTTTTGTATTACAAACGTTTATTGAAACATTTACAAAAAGTTTCGAAATATAGCTTTTTTCTGCCTTTGAATAGTATTATATAGATATATTTATAATTGACTTGGCTTGAAAAAATATTTTATTGAAATGACTGGGACAAAAATTATATAAGAAAATGTTGACGTCATCTCCAAAAAGTAATATAAACTTTTTTTAATTCAAAAAGAAAAATAGTGAGATAAATATACATGTCTCACTTTAGAATTTGTCGATATGGAAATGCAATTTTGAATAAACATGTAACAGTGTCGAAATATGCAACAGTTTAATTCTTTATATTATTGATAATTTTCTTGATAATTATATTCCGGAAATTGGAATTTGAAATAAATTAAAAATCATTGAAGCTAATTTTAACATTGCAGCTTCATATTTCACTGGACTGCACAGTTTGTGTGTGTATTTCTTTTGTTACATACAGGTTACATTCGTATTTTTTTTACTAAATTAGGCAATATACATTGCTTGAATGCACTGCGTAAGTTTAACATGTAAAAAAATAGTATTCTATATTATATTTTGGAATTTAATGGTACTTTTTAAAGGTTAAACCTTGCAAGTTACTTTTAGGTTACGTTTGTGTCATAACCAACATATAACCAATATGAAATTTTGTTTTATTTTCTCAGAAATATATTACAGAATCTTTGTATGGAAATTTGGATATTATAAAAAATGAACTATTATAAATATATTTCATAAATAAATAAGTCCTTAACCTTTTTTAGATTTTCTTGAATCAATGTTTGTTGTTTGTTTTTCTTCAAATTTGCCCAACTATCTTATATTAAATATTAATGAATTTTCTAAAGAAATATAATTATAAACAATATTTTACCTGATTTATATAATTTATTCCATCATGGATAAAATTGCTCCGAAATTTGCGAAATAGTCAAATAGTGGACGTGCATACTTTCATGCGCGTCTTTCTGATGCTCAACAAGAAATGTCAATTCAGGTGAATTTCAGGGATAATAGGGCGGGCAGGTCAAGAAAGCTGCACCTTTTTTGAGTTGCACTCTGCAGGTATGACCCATACAGTCAGGCTCAAAATTTTGTGACGTTGAAATATTTTTTAAATGTTCGAGAAAGCTATCAAATATTCTATAAATTATTTTATAATTTTTTGTTTTATTTAAAATTCATTTGCTTTAAATTTAATTTTATTCTTGTTCTAGCAATCGAGAACAAATGCACATGAGCATCGTTTAACATTTTTTCGAAATAATGTTCCCTTACTAATTACTTTAAACATAAATAAAGGGTTTGCAGTACATAACATAGATAACCAAAATTTTTATCGAAAATGGGTTTAATTGCCTAAAAAATTCTTAACAAAAAAAATACACATTTAGGTAAAAGGATTTTTTCAAAATATCGTTTTTTGATGCAATAATTAAAACAAACACAATTTAATTAAATTTTTAGTTACAATTTTAAGGCAGTAATAATTTTTTTAAACATTTTAGCATTGACATTTCTTGAAATTATTATCATTTAATGAAGAAAAATAATATATTTTCTTTTTTTTTCGGATTTTCAGCAAAAAATATGTCTGCCGTACTGTGTTATCGCGATCTTCAATTTTGATTTTCTCGGAACAGAATGATTTTTTTCGATCAAACATTTTATTTTATCATTCACCATCCCCATATCTCGCGAGTAACTTTTTAATGTTTGAAAAAAATTGAAAATTCCTTTTTCAATCACAATCCAAAGCCGATTTTGAAAACCAATAAAATTTTGATCTCAAAATTCTCGGACGATTTTCTCGGAATTGTCTAACTTTTTCATGCAAAACTATATTTGCCGTATTCAGAAAGTTAATATTTCGGAAACATGATTTTATTTTATTTTTTAACGGAATATAATGGATACGGGGATGACATTTTTTTTGTGTTTCCCGGCATGAAATACAAGTAATTAATGAAATAATTATACCAAGTCTCGGTGTTTATAGGAAAGTTATAATTTTTTTGTTTAATTTTGTAAATTTTCAAAAATAGCAGTCTTTTGGTAGGAATATTGGAATAAAACTTTTTTGCTGTTGTCCGACATCAAATATATAAGTAATTTGTGAAATAAGATCCGAGAGCTGAGAGTTTAGAGGAAAATTATAATTTTTTAAATGTAATAAATTTTGTTGAATAACTATCTTCCGGTAGAGATATTGGGATGAAACTTTCATTGGTATTGTCCTTAATAAAATAACAGTACATTGGGAAATAAAATCAAGGAAACGTGTGTTCAGAGGTAAATTAGAATTGTTTTCATTTTAACCAATTTTTATAATTCAATAAATTTTTATAAACGGCAGTTTTCCGGTAGGGATATTAGGATGAAATTTTGTTTGCTGTTGCCCAGCATCACATACAAATTAATTTGTGAAATAATTTAAATAATTTCAGATAGAAAGCATTTGCAATTGAAAAATTGTGAAGTTGAATTTCATGAATAATTTAAGATAAAAATTTTTAATATTAAACAATTTTCAATAGCAATCGTTCAAAATTATTTCATTTCAAAACGAAATTTTTAACTATGAAGCCCCCACATCCACTGCAGCCCAAATTCCTGCAGCAGCCATGAAGCACAGGACAAAATATGGCTTCATAACTTTGCTTTTCACGTACATTATTGAATATGTTGAAAGTTGCTAAGACTTCGCATTTGCAGTATTTTTTTTAAAATGCTTTGCGACGCCTCTTTTATACTCTTTCGAAAAGCACCATGCCAGAGGGCTTCTTCGGTTCAGTGTAATATCGTTTGCGTTATCTATCTATTTATTTAAAAAAAAAAATTTGAAACGATATGTATCTAACTCGATATGTGCGTTGACTGAAGGTTAATGATAACGATATTAAACTAGTTTGACTAATATTTCCGGTAATAAGAAAACTATCGAAAATTACAATAAAGTTGCTTTTTATCCATCTAAACGAATTCGTTGAAGAATTTTGTTAAATGAAGAAAAAAATAATTTCATATTTTTTATGTTTAAATTAAAAATTGTACTCCATCCATAATAAACACTTAAAACAGTTTTTACATGACTACAAAAATCCAATTTTTCTGTAAAAGTATCTCAACATTCGAAGACCTTCAATTTTTTAAGTTTCAATTTAAAGCATCAAATTATTTGACTGCTTTCAAATTTGAAGACCATAACTTTATTGATTACGGATTCCTTTATAATGCAAAATATTTCTGTTTTAATGCTTTTAAATAATTTAGTTTTACATAAATCATAAAAAATTGAATTTTAAAAACGAAAAAACATTATCGTTTCAAGTGCGGTCAAAAGAAATTGAGCATATTGATCCTATAATATTTGTAATTTTTGTTCGTGAATTGTAAAACGCTTTTTGTTATTTTTACAGTAGGTCACTTGTATCTATATTTTTTGTTTTATAGTTAAGCAAGGTAGAACAAGAAGTTTTAAATATTTTAAATATTTTTCTTTATTTCTGTTATACTATGGAAACTTTAAAATTACCACCCTAATCATCAACTTTCTATATTTTTATCAAAAAATCATAGTAGACGTTCAATACTTCGAAAAAGTTGCAAAATTATTTTTAATATACACGAAACATTATTCATCCTTTTACATATGTCATACGAAAAATCCTTATAGTAAAATTAGTGTAATGTTTTTAACATGGGAGTATATTTTTCCAATTTTTGAAATCTACTCAAACAAGCAATTCCAAATAATATCATCTTGTAGTGTTTTTCTACAAAATTAACTTTGGTTACTTGTAATTCAAAACACATTTTTTATATAATAAATATTTTATTTAAAAACTCAAAGTTTGCTTAAAAATCGATCTTCCGAAACTTTCAGTATTGATGGAAAACATGATAACGGAGGTAGATAGCTAATTGTAGTTTTACATAATTAACAAGAAGTTAACAAAAATAAATTATAAAAATAGTTATTTATATCACATCGTTTACCAATTGTTTTGACACAGGGGTTAAAAAAGGAACAGGTATTTTACTGCCCCCCCCCCCAGTGGAAATTAAATAAATGATTAATTTTTAATAAATTTGAATTATGAATATAAATAATTAATTCGATTTATTTTATTCAATTTGAACTCTGCGTAATTATTATTATTATATAAAGGTTTACTGGGAATGCGGGGAAGAAATAAATAAATAAATTCAATTTAAAATAATATTTTTAATAACATAAAATTGGTATACAACGGTTTAATGTATCAAATATTTATTAAATACAATTTTATTTTTAAAAAAACACAAGTTGAGCTACAAATCAATATTATTTATTTGTAAATATTGATAAAATAATAAACATTTTTCTTGCTAAAACTTTGGAAAATGTTAAGAAACGTGGAAACCAAGGCAAATAGCCTATATTTTTTCTTTCAGTAATGAATAAAAGTTAACCAAACTTGTATAAAGTTGAGAGACATCAGGCAATTCAGCACATAGTATCTCAAGAAAACGTAAAGTCCAAACACAAGTATTAATGTTTAATTTATATTTATAGATCACACTAATCAGCAACTTTGTATGTTGTTGACCAAAAGGTCCTTTAGTAGACGTTCAATAGGTCAAATAAAATTACACAACTACACGCACGGAAAATTATTTTATCCAAAATCTGTACAGTAAAAATTACTTTATATATTTTTGTTTGTATTTTTTTTTAAAGTCCTACAAAAACCTTTATCTTTTTATGCACATTTCACTCGTAAAATCCTTAATAAAATGGATGAAGTATTTTTAGCATACAAGAGAATATTTGCAAGTTTCTAAAATCTACTCAAACAAACAATTTTAAATAATAATATTGTACTGTTCTTCTAAATTTTGTAGGAGCAGGAATTTAGAAAACGTCTTTTTGTTGACGCGTGAAAGGAATATAAATTCTTTTTCTTGTGTTCGTTTGGTTTTGAGATGTCTAATATACTTGTTTTGGGTGTTTTTCGACAGTTTCATTGAACCTTCCTTTGATTCTTCCTGAATCCAAAATTTGCATTATTATCATAAATAAATGTGCACATTAGTTTTGCATGAACTATGTGTATATAATACAAATAAGTTTCAAATATAAAAAACGTGTCCTATTTTTTAAACATGAAAACATGTGCGTCGTCGGAAGGTTAATGGTGACGATATTGAACTAGTGTGACTCCTATTGCAGATAGTATAGCAACAATATCGACACTGATAATAAAGTTTATTCTTCTCCATCTAAACGAATTCATTCAGCAATTATTTTAAATTAATATTTTTTTATATTTAACTTTAAAGTTTTAATCTATCGAATATAAATAAATTTTTTGTATAAATATTTCAGCATTTGAAAGCTTTTAATTTTTTAAGTGTAAATTTAAAGAACCAAATTATTGCACTGCTTTGAAATTTCAAGACCAGAACGTTTTGATTGCGGATTCCTTTGTAATCCGAAATACTCAATTTGGAATTCTTTTAAATCATTTAGTTTTGGACCCATCATAAAACGTTAAAAAAAATTTTTTAACTAAAAAAGGATTATCATTGCAGGTGTCTGTGTGAGTCACAAGAATCAACTTGCGCCCTGGAATTTAGAATCTCCGAATATATATAGAATAGGATGTTCTCACAGAAGGATAACCCTTGATTTTAATAAGGTCGAAAGTTTCCAAAAGAAATTGAGGATGTCAATAAAGAGAAATTAAAAGTAATAATAATAAAGCGTATACAAAAAGATCCAAGATTAACATTGATTTTTCAAACACTTTTTGAATGAATTGCATTCAAAAACAGGTTGCAGGAGGATATTTTTTTAAAATGTACATGGGATATTTTTCTCAAATCTAAGCTTTCAAGATTCTAAAATTAATGTTTAACTCCTTGATTTCTAAATTATTCAATTTTGAGAAATTTAAATTTTTAATCAAAATTGTTTTGTATATTTAAATCTTAAAGCATTGACTTTTAAATTCTTCCTCTTCAAACAAAAGTATTCGCTGGCAATCTTCAAGCTTCAAGATGACCGTTATAATCGAGGAAAAATTTTTTCGATCATTTCTCCCGGTTCGTCAAAATTTGTCACGGTCACTGAAACAAAAAACTTTGAACTTTTAGAGCTGAAGTTTTTTTCATTTGATGTAATAAAAACTGAACTGCAAATTAAAGCACCCTTGAATTTTAAACTTTTATAATTGAAGCTTGACATTTTTTCAAAATTTTAAGATTCATAAGTAGATGAAAGTGAAAAACTGGTAATCTATGATTTTGAAGTTAGCTGTTTAAAATTTTAAAATATTCAATGAAAGTTGTGACTTTTTAAAAGTTGGAACATTGCTGCCAGGCTTTTTAAATTAAAAAACAAACCGTATTTGGAGATGACAGTACATGTATGAAATAAAACACAATTTTAAGAAATATGATATGCGATTTATTTTCTATTGACAATATTTGGTATATGCGGCACTTAAATAAATTTATTCATATTTAATTTATTAATAGCTACTTCTCTTAATATTAATTCAAACTGGAAATAGTTGCTTGAATATTATAAAAAATAGGCATTTTTGTATTGTAATAAAAGTTTTTCGAAAACTGAATCGTGATTCGAAGAAGTTGATTTATACACTAAATCGAAATTTAATTAACCATCCATTTCAGAATATTCGAATATGTACTATTGTTTAACTGAATAATTAGGAAGAATTCACTCTTTCCAAACAATATTTTCAATCCACAAAATTCGATTTATATTTGGCCACTATAATCGATTTCGTTATCATAAAGTAAAAATTAAACAGTAGATAATGAAACCAACACAATGAAAAAATTGAAATACATATTGTAGACAGTAACTTCCAAGTAGATATTTTTCTGTGAACTAAACAGAAATGTTAAAATACGCTGGTAATGAAAATTGCCGTCAGAGAGATATTAATTATGCCAAGTGCAATCACAGTTTTTAGACAGATATCGAAAAAATAATTAAAAACTTGTATATTTGCTAATGTAAGCACCACATATTCAGCAATAATAACGCAAAATGCAACACTCAGGCCGATCATGATATTAATTCTGTATTTATAGAAAAAAGAATTATCCAAGGTTTCTGCATTTGCTAAAATATCCAAAGCTTCTTCGAGGGTCTTCACTGGCCGAACTTTAAGTGCAATTCGTATTTTCAACTTGAAATGAAAGTGATTCAGAAGATAAGAAATCACTTTTTCCTCGCTGGGAGCATTTTCCAGAAATTTCGCTTCATTAACATACTTCAAAAAATATCTATTCAGCGACAATCCAGTTTCTTCGTCGTACTTCCCATCTATTAAATAATCCAGAAACGATTTCTGAATTTCTGGACTCCAATAAAATTCAAGCAAAGCCTCTTTCATTTCCTCATAAGTTCCATAACCACGAACATTCAACCAATCCTGAGCATCCTCGACGAGTGATTGAATGAAATAATATTTCTTGGTGTTCAAATCCAAATTTTCTTCTGCTGAAATGTGCTCGAAATTTTGAATGAAACTTTTTGGATGGATTGAATTTGGTCTCCCAGAGAATTTCAAAGTTTCGAAAGGGTTGAATTTTTGGAAGTGTGGAATCTCTGTGTATGTATTGTCGTACTCATTGATGATATTCGCATTTGTTTGATTATCCCCAGCAGATATATCGTCAGGGAAAAAGACCCTGATAATAATACATTCTGCATATAAAGCGATTAAAAATGTCAGGATGATTACTGGGAATGTTAATTCGCCTCGCCATATTCTATCTAAATCTGGTATTAACGAAAACTTATTTTTTTGTTTTTTGTAGGATTCTGATTTTCTTGACTTTTTGTGAATAAGAGCTTCAACCTTCTTTAAAACATCCAAAGCTTCTTCGAGGGTTTTCACTGATTGAAGTTGACAGGCAGTTTCTACTTCCTCGTTAAAATCAAAGTGTTGGAGAAGATCTGAAATCAGTTCTTCATTGGAGAAAGTTGTCTCCAAGAATTTTGCCCCATTGAAGTACTTTAAAAAATATTCTGTCATCGACAATTCGCAGTTTTTGTCGTATTTCCCTACATCCAGATGATCTAGAAAAGATTGTTGTTTATTTGAACTCCAGTAGAAGTTTAAAAAATCAGTTTTCATCTCCTCGTAACTTCCGAATCGACGATTTTTTAACCAGATTCCAGCATCACCGACAAGTGATTCGACGAAATAATATTGCTTTTCGCTTTCATTTAGATTAGCCTCAACTGCTATTTTTTCGAATGTTCCGATGAAACTTTTTGGATGTTGGGTATCATTTTGGCCGGAAAATTTAACATTTTCGAAAGGATTGAGTTTCTTGAAGAGTTCATTATTTTCTTTGGGTTGGGGAATAGAGGCAATTTCTTCTACTTGGTCGTTTTTCAAATCCTCAAAATTTAGTATCGCTTCTTGTATTTTGTCTGTATAATCGACCTCCTCCTTATTTTTGACGGTCTGGGACATCCTGCTTGATTAAGAAGAATAAATTTGATGTGTCCTCTAATTCTGAAGCAATCTGAAAATTAAAATATTGAGATATATTTTAGTGCATTTTAATAAATCGAACGTATTTTTACGTAATTTAAGTTAAACGTTAAAACTACTATTATTTTCATGACAAAATTATCGCTATTCTAATCATTATCTCAGAACACAAGTCTTCCATTCTCTTTTTCTCGCTCTTCAACAAATATTAGGTTTGTTTTTACGAAACACATGTTTAAAAAAAGTTATAATCACTATTAAAAATTAAGATAATCATACAATAATTCCCAATTTACAATCATTGTTGTTGAATACCTGATTGGTTGCATACTGCCTGAATATGAATTTAAGTGACTGTTTTCAGTTTGTTCTTTTGAATTTTCTAGAATTCTGTAAATCGCAAAATCCAAATCAGGAATTTTAATTCTAAAAATTTATTTCTAAAAGAGAAAATTTAAATTATAAATGATTCTTCAATAATAAAGGCAACAATGCTGTTCTTAAATTTTTGAGAAAATGTTTTAAAAATAACAAAAGAATTCTATTCAAACCCCCTTGATAGGAAAAATTTGAATCATTTAAAAAGATATTTAGAAGTTTTTAAAAAATTTCAAAAATAATAAGAAAATTTGAAAAGATTTATAAAAACTGAAAACGAAATGTAGAGTTTTGAAAATTTCGAAATAAAATTTTGAAGTTCTTTATAAAGATTTTGAAAGGTTTCAAGATAATAAAAAAATGTCTTAAGATTCCTGGGAATATTTAAAGCGATTTTTTATTTTGAAAAGATTATTTTAAAAGAATATTTCAAAGGATTTTAAAACATTAAAAAAGATTTCCAAAACTGTCAAAAACGTATCCAGAAGATTTTAAGCCAATTTTCGGAATACTTTGAGCCAGTTTAAAAGATATTTAGGAATTGTAGAAGTTTTTAAGAGATTAAAAATACATATTTTAAAACTTTGAAAGATTTCCTAAAACTTAGAAAATACTTTAAAATATTTTCCAAGCGTCACAAAGTCCTAAATATCTGTTAATCTGACTCAAATTTTTCCTACAATTTTGTAAAATCATGTAAAATAAAAATATCTGAAATCTTAACAAATCTTTTGGAATTTTCTTGAGAACCCTAGGAAAATTATGTTTATATAACCTTAAAGCAAATAAAATTACAAAATAAATATTTATTCGATATTTTTAATATTATTTTCCCCTTCAAATTATAATTTTCCTACCATTTTTTTTCTTTCTCGACTGAAAATTTCTTTTTTTATGAAAATTTAACAATTTTGTTGATGATTCGTCATATTGGTTTGAAAATTTATATCTGTTGGTAAAAATTTAATCTTTTTTTTTTATTAAGATTGCAACTGTTTGTTCATAAATATCAACTTTCATATTTTTCGTTGAGAATACCTCTTTTTTGGTTGAAAATTCAACTACTTAGCTGAAAGTGAAACTATTTTGGTTAAAAATTATTCAGTTCATTGGTTGAAGATTCATAATTTTAGTTCAAAACGAGGTTCAAAATTCATCTATTTGTTTGAAAATGTAATTATTTTATTGAAAACTGGTCTTTTTTGGATGAATCTGAAATTTACAAACATCTTTTTGAATTTTCTCAAGAATTTTAAGAAAATTATATTTACATAGCCTTAAAAACAAATAAATCTAATAAATAAATAATTATTCGAAATTTTTATTTTGTATTAAAAATGATATTTCCCTTCAAATCGAAAAACTATACGCGCGCGAATACTTAGTAATAAAAAAGTGGTGTAACGAAATTTCTCGAAAATCCGAGCGAAAACCACACACTCATTGTTGTTTAAAACCTGATTGGCTCTTGAATTACCTGATATTAAGTTTGAATAAGATTTGAAAAATTTCAACGCTTCCGGAGTATTTCGAAATTTTTCAAGGAATTTCTAATGATTTCAAGTGATTTCAACAGATTTAAAAAAATTTAGAGCAATTTTAAACCAATTTAAGAGATTACAAAGAATATAATGGGACTTCAAGTGATTTAAAAAGATTACAAGTGATTTCAAATTATTTCTAGAGATTTTAAATATTTCAAAAACTTTCACAGAATG
This sequence comes from Andricus curvator, assembly GCA_932195095.1. NCBI lineage: Eukaryota > Metazoa > Arthropoda > Insecta > Hymenoptera > Cynipidae > Andricus > Andricus curvator. Next base: position 457,882 of record CAKNYM010053225.1, read on the forward strand.
TTCATGAATTTTAACCGATTTAAGGTAGTTGTCCTGGCAAAAATCAGATCTATGAAGAAAATAGTTTTTCTATGATTTTAAGAATGAAAATAATATTACTGTTGATGTTATTTCAAATAAAAAATATTGTTTTTAATGAAATTTTGTAAAAAATCACAACAATACTACTAATTTTTGAAAAAGTGATGGGCAGATGCATCGACTTATAATATTGAATGGTACAATTTGTACATAGTATAATAATAGTATACTATGTAAAAACGTAACATGAATAATAAGTACTAAATAAACAATAAATACTAAATAATAAATACAGGTAGAAAATTCATATTGCCAAATATTTCGCAAAGACTGCACAAAGATTTTAATTATTTCCCTAAGATTTCATAGGTTTGGCAAAGATTTCGGATAGATTTTACATAGATTTCACAAATATTTCAATGACTTCTCGAAGATTCCAATAATTTTACAAATATTGCCAAATAATTCACAAAGATTTCAAAAATTGTACAAAGCATTCAAATATTTCGCAAAGATTTCGGATAGATTTAAAAGATTTCACAAATAATTTAATTATTTCACAAAACTTTCAGATAGATTTTGAAGATTGAACAAAGATTTCGGATAGATTTATAAGATGTCACAAGTACTTTAATTATTTCACAAAACTATTAGATAGATTTCAAAAATTGAGCAATGATTTCAATGATTTTCTAAATATTTCACAAAGATTCGGCAAAGATTTCACAAAGGCATAAATGATTTCCCGAAGATTTCACAAAGATTTCAACAATTTCACAAATATTACAAAATATTCCGCAAAGATTTCCAAAGATTTCAGCAAGATTTCAATGATTGAACAAAGATTTCAATGTTTTCCCAAAGATTTCACAAAGATTTCAATAATTTTACAAATATTTCAAAAATATTTCGCAAAGATTTCAGAAACATTTCAAAGATTGCACAAAGATTTCAAAGATTTTCCAAAGATTTCGGATAGATTTAGAAGACGCCACAAATGCTTCGATTATTTCACAAAGCTTTCAGATGGATTTCAAAGATTGAACAAAGATTTCGGATAGATTTAAAAGATTTAATAAAACTTTTAGATAGATTTCAAAAATTGAGCAAAGATTAAAATGATTTTCTTAATATTTCACAAAAATTTGGCAAATATTTCACAAAGGCATAAATGATTTTCCGAAGATTTCACAAAGATTTTAATAATTTCGAAAATATTACCAAAGATTTCAGCAAGATTTCAATGACTGAACAAAGATTTCAATGTTTTCCCAAAGATTTCAATGATTTAACAAATATTTCAAAAATATTTCAAATATTCCGCAACGATTTCAAAGATTGCACAAAGATTTCAATGATTTTCCAAACATTTTGGATAGATTTAGAAGATTATTTCACAAAGCTTTCAGATGGATTTCAAAGATTGAACAAAGATTTCGGATAGATTTAAAAGATTTCACAAATACTTTAATTATTTCACAAAACTTTTAGATAGATTTCAAAAATTGAGCAAAGATTTCAATGATTTTCCGAAGATTTCACAAAGATTTCAATAATTTCACAAATATTTCCAAATATTTCGCAAAGATTCCCAAAGATTTCAGCAAGATTTCAATGATTGGACAAAGATTTCAATGTTTTCCCAAAGATTTCAAATATTTAACAAATATTACCAAATATTTCAAATATTTTGCAAAGATTGCACAAGATTTCAATGATTTTCCAAATATTTCGGATAGACTTAGAAGACTTCACAAATGCTTCGATTATTTCACAAAGCTTTCAGATGGATTTCAAAGATTTCAATGTTTTCCCAAAGATTTCAATAATTTAACAAATATTGCCAAATATTTCGCAAAGATTTCACAACAATTTCAAAGATTGCACAAAGATTCCAATGATTTCTCAAAGATTTCGGATAGATTTAAAAGACTTCACAAAGCCTTCAATGATTTCACAAAGATTTCACATATATTTCAATAATTTCACAAATATTTCGAAAGTTTTCATAAAGATATCAATGATTTCAATGATCATTTGATTTCAGGAGGGGGGGGGGCAAATCAATACTTTGCCCCTCCCTAGTCGATTTCGGGGGGAGGGGGGGTCCCCTGTGCCCCTAGGGCCCCGCCGCCTCTACAACTTCAATTACATATTTAGTAAAAAAGGCATTTTTTCCTTTCTTGAAACATGAGTATAAATTAATTTTATGGTATATTTATATTTTCCTCACTCTTACACCAATAGAATTGACATACAAACACAACTTCAAGGCTTTCTTTTAAAAAACATAACTTTTTTTAAAGTTATAATAACAAACTATAATTCCTACTTTATTTGAAATAATATTGATAAAATTATATAAAGAAAATTTCAATGTAAGCAGTGACAAATATTTTACCTGATTTGTATATTTTACTCCGAAAATATAATTGCAGCAGAATTTTCTAAATACTTCACAGCTGCTGCGTCTTCCACAGATGCACAATGCTGAAGAATGAAATGAAGAATGACGTAGGTCGTAGTAGATTTTGGGATTGTTTGAGATCTCTGGGGGGTAGGTCTGCCTAAGTGGTCTACGCAAATGAGTCATCTCAAAAAATACACCATCTGAAGAAAATTTCACAAAATTGTGGACATAAAAAGTACACCAATTTTTTAATTATTTGGTTTCGATTTCAAAACATTTAAAATTGTTTAAAGTCAAATTGAACATTTATTATACTGTTTAAAAATGCAATCGTTGCAAGAAATCGTTTAGTACTCTGACAAAAAACCAAAAACCTCAAATTTGTGAACTTTATGAAACTAGCATTTTTTTAATAGTTCAAAATTGAAAAATTTCAAAACTCATGGTGATAAGTGCATTGAAGAACTGTGGTTGAAACGCGTTCGAAATGAAGAATTAATTTTCATAGTTTTTGATTTAAAAAATACAAATTTAATCTAAACAATTCTTTCACTCCTAAAAAGTATTTATTATTTACTAAGGAATAAGCCCTAAATTTGACAAAATAATAAAAAAAAGGTTTGAAAATATTATCGGGCTTTGAATACGAAATTTTTTATAATTTCATTACAATTAATGATCTGAAATGGCCCCTAAACATTTTTATTTACTAGTGTAATATGCACAGGATTTCTTCTGCAATATACAGAGAATATTCTTCGTAATTAATAAATTTAAAATATGTATACTGCGTCACAGAAAGAAATCTTGAATTTCGAAAAACACATTTTCACTAGTTTAAAGATCATAAGATCATAAGAATTCAGAGTGCATTCAAAATAATGCAAGTAAAATTCAAAAGAATTCGAATGAATTAAAAAAAAATCCATTGATTACATTAAAATGGAAGTGAATTTAGAAGAATTTAAGGGAATTCAAGAAACTTTGATGAAATTCATAAGAATTTGAGTGAATTAAACAAAATTTGTAAAATAAAAAAATTTCCATTAAATTTAAGAAAATGGGAGTGAACCGAATTCAGCGTAAATTCAACAGAATTTAAGTGAATTGAAAAAAAAAATATTAAAAAAAATAAATGAATTAAATAAAATTCGAGTGAATTTAGAGGAATATAAAAGAAATTATAAAAATGCATATGAATTGAAAACAATTCAGAAATATTAACAAAATTCATTGAATTTATCAGCTTTGGTGTGATTTTAGACTAATTGAAGGGAATTAAAAATAATTTGATGAAATTCCTAAGAATGCAAGGTGAGTTTAAAGGACTTCAGGGCAAATCAAAAGAAACTAAAGCCCCCCATTGAATTGAGTAGAATCGAGTGGATTTACAAGAATTCAAGTGAATTCCAAAGAATTAGAAAGAATTTAAAAGAATTCAGGATAAATTAATAAGAATTCAGGGGGATTTCCAAATAAATTGCAAAAAATCCAAAATATTTATTTAATTTCAGTAAAACTGGAATGAATTTAAAAGATTAATTCCAAGAGAATTCGATGAAATTGATACGAATCATCGACGAAATAAAAGTGAATGGAACGAAATTTAAAAAATCCAAAAAAATTCCATTGAATTTATATAACTGGGAGTGAATAGAAACCTGATAGAATTCACAAGAATTAAAGATGATTTTAAAAGTCTTCAGGGTGAATTAAAGAAATTTTTTATCCAAAAAAGATCCATTACATTCAGTCGATTTCAAGGGAATTCCGAAAAATTGAATGTGAATTCGAAAGATTTCAATAGAATTAAAAAATCACTAAAATCTTTGAACCTAAAAAATTTGTATTTGTTGTGTATTTTGAAATTCAATTTTTTTCCCCCAATGAATCCATTGATGCAATGAAGTTACAATTTTTTGTTTTTTAAGTCCGATAATATCTTCAAATTTTGTGTTTTGTTTTATGAGATTTAAGGCTCATTCCACAGAAAAGAACAAATGGTTTCTAGGAGTGAAAGAATTTTTTAGCTCAAATTTGTATTTTTTATAAATTGAAAACTAAGAAAAATCATTTTCAAATATAAAACGACGTAGCGGAACGTCTAAAAAAATTGAATGAAAAGAAAAGTTATAGGATAGCAAAATTCAAATTTTTATCGCGCACCCTATCGTCTGTAAACTGAGAAATCTATATCTTGTTTCTTTTTGTGGAACCAAATAATATTAAGAAACAACAATTTGTATTATAATGTAAATGTTTTCTATTTTACAATACTCTCTGTAACTTTTTTTACACTCATTCACAAGTTTCTTGTACAATTAATGTAATTTCAAAAATTCAATAAAGCTCAAATTTTACTTACATCCAGAAATACTTAAATTTCTTGTTTTGTATTTGCAACTATTAATTCGTCAATTTTTCATAAAAAGTTTAGCGAAGAAGCCTAAACCTATAAAAGCACCAACAAAAAAATAAAGAAAAGCCCACAACTGATATGTTTTTTTCTTTTTATCTTCCGGAGAAGTGCTCGGCATCATGCAAAATTTTTGCGTTTTGCTGATTGGCCTGTTCCATTTCAAAGCCTCTATTCTTCTCAACATGTCCACAGCTTCTTCGATAGTCTGCACTTTTTGTTTTAAAAACTCATTTTCTATATTAGGACCAAAATGTTTCGAAAGTTTTGAAATTATTTCCATCTCTGAGGGAGCATTCTCTAAAAATTTGGCACCATACGCGTACTTTGAAAAGTAATTAGCCATTGCTAATTTATATTTTGTCCCGTATTTTCCACGTTCTAAATGATTTCTAAAAGATTTTTGAACATCTTGACTCCAGTAAAATGTTAGAAATGCTTCTTTCATTTCCTCATAGGTTCCATATCCACGTTCTTCCATCCAAATGGCAGCGTATTTGACAAGAGATTGTATAAAACAATTTTGCTTTTCATTTTCGTCAAATTTTTCCTGGACTGCAAAACGCTCGAAATTTTCTATGAAAACGTTTGGATTCACCGAATTTTTCATTCCACAAAAATTTAAATCTTTGATATCGACTTTATCGGAGGGATCATTTTGGTGAGATGGATTTTTGGATTCTGTTATTTCTTTTTGAGCTGTTTGTAATTCTAGCGAGATTTCGGGGATTTTGTAATTTTGGGGAGATGGATTTTTGGATTCAGTTATTTCTGTATGAG
>CAKNYM010053225.1:463518-496822 GCA_932195095.1 Andricus curvator
TCTGTTTCTAATTCTTGTGACGTTTCTGGGATTTCGTAATTTTGGGGAGATGGATTTTTGGATTCAGTTATTTCTGTATGAGGAGTTTGTAATTCTTGTGACGTTTCTGGGATTTTGTAATTTTGGGGAGATGGATGTTTGGATTCAGTTATTTCTGTATGATGAGTTTGTAATTCTTGTGTTGTTTCCGGGATTTCGTAATTTTTTTTAGATGGATTTTTGGATTCTGTTATTTCTTTTTTATCTTTTTGGAATTCTTGTGACATTTCTGAGATTCCGTCATTTTGGGGAGAAGGATTTTTGGATTCGGTTATTTCTTTTTGCTCGTTTTCTAATTCTTCTCGCGTTTCTGGGATTTTGTCATTTCGGGGAGATGAGTTTCTGCATTCTGTTATTTCTTTTTGATGTATTTGTAATTCTTCTCGTGTTTCTGGGATTTCGTCATTTTTATTTTTTCCCTGAGGTTCATCAACGATTAAAGACATGTTTGAGAATATTAGTATCTGCAAAGAGAACAGTTTTTGAATATTTTATTATAAAGATAAACTTAACCGGAAAACATAATATTGAAATTCTCATTATCTCAATTTTTTTTTACGTTTATTTACTATTTTTCCTAACTTTTAGATTTGAAATTTATCAGAAAACATATAAAGATAATAAAGTTTGACACTTCACACAATTGAATGAAATTTACCTTTTTTATTATTTTGCTGATTTTGATTTCATATATGCCCATTCATCAACGACACCTTCACTTTTTAAAGTAACTTTTTTCGATAAGAGTTTAAACTTTTTTTGGGAAAAAATCCTGCCAATATAACACTCAGAAAGATTGAAAATGTCTCTGCGATTCTCAACGCCATAGACGTGAAACCCGAATGGAATCTGTTTTTGGAAACACCAGTAGATTTAAAAATAGAATCTCCTTCCTATTTTGAGACGAAAGCACAGCTCTGCGCAATGTATTAGAATTATAAACTTCGAATGCAAAAGAAGTTTTCAATTTTATGATAAAAATATTTTATATTTAATAATAATAACAAAATTTTATTAATATAATCCATATATAAAAAAATCTAAATTTAAAAAACTTATTTTTATTAAATTATTGCAGTGAAATTTAGAATAGAAATTTGCGTAGCTTTGTTCTTGATTCTAGATTGAAAAATTATGTTTATAATAATTTTCAGTGTTCAATTTTAAATTGCTGTTTTAAATATTTTAATATTCCTTTAAACTTTTAAAAATTACATTTTGAAATTTTGTTCGATTTTGAAAATTTTCCATTTATAATTTTGTAATTCTTTGAAAGTCTTTTAGTTCAAATGTTTAAACTCTTATAAGATTGTTATTTTATTTAAAATTGATTGATTTCCAATGCTTCAATTTCAAATTTGTATTTATAGTGTATGTAACGGTTTAATTTTAAAAGACTTTAAATGACTACTTAAATTTCAAATGTAATTGTTCAAATTGAAAAATATTTAGTTGCAGGTTTAAAAAGCTTAAGGGTTTAAAATTGAACGATATTTGAATATTTTATCGAAAGTTAATTTTACTTTTGTATTTACTTAATTGATTTTTATTAAAAAATTTGTTATTAAAATTAAAATTCTTGAAAGAATGAGTAGTATATAATGCACAGAAAAAAGTATTCGATTCATTTTGATGTAGCGAACAATATGGAAGTGTAACTACAACGGAAATTTTGAAATATTATTAAGGGGATAAATGAGGGAGCAATGTCCATCAGAGAAGAAAAACTGAGAAAGTCTCTCACCAAGTTCAGAATAAAAATATGTGCTGTTGAGGTAGACTTTTATAAATAGACCTTGTTTCAATTTTTAATTTAAAAAAATGAATGATTCCCTATTTTCTTACTAAACGTATTTTTTTCAGGTAACATCCTTTGGTACTATTTTTGGTTTAGGAAATACGTTATTTGCAAGTGAAATGATTCTACTTTTATTTTATTTTTCAACAATTATCATGTTGAAAATTAATAATTTTTAAGTCGGTTAATAGTTTTGTATACTAATGTTTCAAGTTTTAAGTTAAGATCGGTCTAAAACTTGGACAAAAACTGAACAGTTTTGATAGAACTAACAATCGAGAAAACTAATAATATTTCCTAGCATTAATAAGAAGTAATCTCATTTTTATTTTGCTTACAATCATTTCTTTTAATCTTACAATTTGTTATTGCATTTTAAGTAAATTAAACTCCAGATTATTAAATTTTGAACGTTTCGAGTTGAAAATTGTTCAATTTTAAGCCTAATTTTAATTAATCTTAAGTTCATATTTCTGGAATAAACTAATATTTTAAAGGCCTTCAAGTTAAACCCAATAAACTTGGAGTGCATGGAGTTATAGATTTTATAGAAAATCTGACAGGATTTGAGAACATTGTGTATGATTTACAGAAGTTTCCTTATTATAGCGAAAAAATTCCAGTAAATTCAATATGAATGACACAATTTTTTCCATTTATTTACAATTCTTTAAAAATAGCAAATTATTTTTCTCATTAACAAAATATGACTCGTCGCCTGTGTAATAATCCGACGCCGTACTTTTAATATTTTTTTTAAATTTAAAAAACATAAAAAATACATTTTCATGGTATTTTCGGATAAACTCTTCATCATTCTTCATTTTTGAAGTTCAAGAGTAAGAAAAATGTAACATTTATGTGCATGATGAAACTAAGAAAAATTGAAGATCTTTAATGTAAAATTTTATTTAATCAAGAGAGACGCATACGATAGCATTTCAATTTATATTTGACTTGAACCCAAATAACTTTATTGTTAAATAACAGATAACAGTCAAAATGGTATTTTTACAATAAATGAAAAAAATAAATTTTTCTATATTTTCATTGCATTATTTACATTTAAAGAATAGTTTTTAATGTTACTATTCCATTTTTTGTCGAAAATTTATATTTTTTGATAGACATTCAATCTTGGTTGAGAATTCATCTTTTTGATTGCAAATTTAACTATTTCATTGAAAATTCATCTATTTTATTGAAAATTTGTCTGTATTTTTGGTAGAAAATTCGTCTTTTGGGTTTAAAATTCATTTATTTGGTTCAAAATTAATTTTGTTTGGTTAAGGGTTTATAATTTTAGTTAAAAATTCATGGATGTGCTTAAAAATTTAACTATTTTGTTGAAAATTACTTTTTTGATATTGTTGAAAATGAATTTGTTTAACTGAAAATGTAGATATTCCAATGCTGCAAAAAAATATGGTCTTTTTTAGTTGAAAATTCACTTATTTTGTTGAAAAATCGCTTTTTTTGGGTTTAAAATTTAACAGACCTTTTCATCTTTACCACAGACCAACTTCACGCGTGGGAAATTCAACATAGAAATGCCCGACTATTCTAGTAACTTTAACATGCAATTGCCGACAATCCTAGGGTGCCTAACGTCAAAATTGGTCAAGATAAAAAGGTCTATTATTTTGGAAGAAAATGCATATTTTTGCGTTGTAAATTCAACTTTTTTGTTAAAAATTCATCTTTTTGTCTTGAAAACTTGAATGAGATTTTTTTTCTTTATTGATTGAAAAGTCTTTCTTGTTTGAAAAGTCAACTTTTTTGTTGAAAATTCTTCTTTTTGGTTTGTAAATTGGTAGTCTGTTTTAGTTGAGGATTCAAATAATTTGAAAATTCATATTAGTTTGGTGGAAATATGAAATATATTACACTTTTCTTGGAGAATTCATTTTTTAAATCGAAGATTCATCACTTTGGTTGAAGATTCAGCTATTTTGATGAAAATTCCCTTTTTCTTGGTTGAAAATCAATTATTTTACTGAAAATGTAATTCTTCCACTTTTGGTTCTGAAATTATCTTTTTGAGTTGAAAACTCGTCTATTTTCTTGAAAATTCATGTATTTTACGTATGTCTTACGTAATAAGGGATCATGATAATAGTTTGTAAACAGAGTGACAGTAGAATGAATGACGCCTGAAACAAAGATCTTGGATACTAATGGGCCCAAGTGGAGAACCATACATAACAATTTTGTGAGGCTCTTCACTTGGGGTGGTCGCTAGAGAGATTGATCAGCAACCTGGGTCGGAGAAGTGTTGCGGAGTAAACGTGTCATTTAAATAAATAACACGAGAATTCCAGATCAATTTGAAATATATATACCTAACACTTATATACCTACCTACCTTATACCTATATACCCATATGCACACTACTATTCTCCAACCGAGCAAGTCACGCCTACCCCGAAAGGGAAATGGCTTAATGGTATAATAATAATAATGATCCCTTATAAAATTCTGTATGACTGATGTCACTGAAAGTGTTTACAATACAAAATTGTATACATATACATTAACACTTTTTATCTCCTAGGTATAACGTTGTTTTTATATCTAAAAGGGACATTTAGAACGATCCGGGGAAATGAAAAATTCGTTCAGGGATATGTCACTTTGGACTGTATTATTATTTAAATTTAAATAATTCGATGAACATATTGACTAATGGTAATTTTGCTTCAAACACAGAGGAAGCTTTATAATGGTAACATTTCCAAAAAATTTCAAATTAATTTAATTAAACCTTCCTCAATTTAAAAATGTCTAATACAATGTTCTAAGCAATTGTCCGGCTATGTATGTGTGTGTGGATGTCACGCTTTTTTGTGAACACGATAACTAGAAAACGGTTGCAGATAAATTGATGAAATTTGGAGGCTTATTTTCGTCACTAATATCTTGAAACTGTCCGAAGGATTTCTAAAAATATTTATTGCATTTTTTTTAGCACACAATAATATTTTAAAAATCGGTTTTTTATAGTAAAACTTTTTTCATTAGCATAATTCAAAGTTGATGCAAGAATCTAAAAGATTCCTTGGTTCAAGACCAATCGATTGACCTATAATATTAATACATTTTATTAAAGAGTAGGGAAGTTATGGTAATTTATATATTTTGAAAATCGGTTTTTTATAGTAAAACTTTTTTCGTTAACATAATTCAAAGTTGATGCAAGAACAGAAAAGATGTGTTGATTCTGGTTCTCTATCTCTTTCTATCATAAAGATTCCAAATTATTCAAAAAGATAGGATCGATCTCTATCTGTTTACTTCCTGCAGGGAGCTTGAATGTGGATAGAATGAGTGAATCGTAGATTATTATATATAAATTAATAGTGATTAATTGTTCAATTGTATGGAATTTTAAAATCTGAATGACCAGGAAAAAGTCGCAGTGCTTTAGATTTTAATAGAAATTTATTACTGAGTTAACACAGGCTTTTATAACACAGCCCTTTTATACACACTTAAAATGAGGTATTATACATAAGCTTGACATTTAAAAAAAATGTCGAAAGTTCTTCATCAGTGGAACCAGTTTTATTATTTTGGAATAAATGAGAAAAACCAGTCGGAATTGTCTCAGTTATCATAAACAATTATGATTACTTACATAGTGAATTAAAAAAATATATTTCAGAAATTATTTGCTTATTGTTAAACATTGTTAATTATAAGACAATCTCCAGTCCAGAGTTACACTCAGAATATAAGGTCAAAAGAATCATATATGAATAAAAAACCTCGCAAATTATAAAAAAATATAAAACTTAAAAAATGACTTCGATCTAATTATACGTAAATAAAAGATAGATAGCTTAAGGTTATTCACTACGTACAGTCCACTTAAAAATTAAGAAACTTTTCAAATGGTTTATAAAATCGATAAAACTGCTTGTTAATTGTAATTAATTTTGTAAGCGATACTGAAGCTTACTTGAGGAGAAAGTAGATCGCTTTAAAATTGTTTACTTAACAATAGTTACTTAAATTTTTGTGTTTTTACTTTCGCTGTAGTAAAAAGCTGCGATCGTAATAAATACTAATGATCAAGAACTGATTTCATTCCATGATTTTTTTTACAATTCTGTATGTTTGACTTTTATTAAAATTATTTAGAAAAAGCTTTCAGAACTGTTGCAGAAGTCGGTTTTCAAAATTCCAGGATATTTCCAGGGTTTCCAGCTCAACTTTTGACGAATTTTCAGGACAATTAAAAAAATTCTATTCAAAATTTGAACTCAAATAAATTTCAAAGAATTTTATTGTTCGCAATATAATTTCTAGAAAATTTTTGTTTCACTACCGGCGGAAATTGTCTACACACATGTTTGTTGAGCTGTTGCTAATGTATCTTGATTTTTATAATATTAACATGATTTTTTCCCCCTCGTAATGCTGCAAAAGGGAATGAAATTCTGCGTCTTATAAGCCCAAGTTTAAGACAAAATGTTAATCTTATAAATAGATATTGCAAAAAAAAAAAACGTCAAGTTGAGATGTTTTTCAAAAATTGGAATAACTTTGGAAATAATTAAAAATTTTTAAGTTCTTGGGCTCATTTAAAAGACAAGTCACCACAGTTGAAATAGTTATAATCATAAGGTGAGTACGACTATTATTTAAAATTTTGCAACGTTTTCAACCCTAGAGAAAAAGTACTAAAAATACTTCATTACAATTTAGCAAAATACCATCGAGATTTACCTTTAACATTAGCCGAAGAACTTTGGAAAATATTTGTTATTTCTAGAGCTATTCCAATTTTTCGAAAACATCGAAATTTAAAGTATTTTGCAATGTATTTTTATTAAACTGACGTTTTGCCTTCAGCTTGGACTTATTAGGCACAGAATTTTGGTAATTTTCGTGATATTACGAGGACAAAAATTCATTTTGTTATAAAAACGTGGCACTATAGCAAAGCTTAAAAAATAGGCGCGTAGATAATTTTCGCCGCTACTGCACACAAAATTATTAATTAATTCAAAATTGAAAAAGCTTCGTGCTCATTCAAATCGTTAAAACGTAATTAAATCAATTCCTATCCACGTGAATTTGTAAAACAAGCAGACAAGTACTTGAATAATTATTAAAACTTCAAAAAGAAATAGCAATAAAAATGTCTAGGCTCTTTTTCAAAATGTCGAGACTTTTCCAGGTTCTGTAGCAATCCTGATCTTTGTTTACGAAAATAAAACTATATGGTTTCGAAAAAATTTCATTCGAAGTCTTCTTTCGAGTCTTCGCATTAAATCAGCTATTGGTCATTAGGACTGAAAATTAATAGCAGTTTTTACCTTAAATTGAAGCTGAAACACAAAAATCTATATAACTTTTGTTAAATAAACGATTTTAAGCTGAATTATTTTGTAAAGGATATTTAGATTTCTCCTTCGAAATTCTCAGCAACTGAGAATTGGCCCGTTTTTCTTAAATCACTGTACATAGAGTAAATACATTTGTTTAAATTTCCACGCTCACTTAATCATGAAATTAATGATAAGTCGGTTTCATCGGATTGTATTTTAACTCAGCGTAGTCCCAGACCGAGTAAACTACGTCGAAATTCTCGTTCAAAAATCTCAAAAGATGCTTCCGTTTCGTAAACTTCTGTTCAAAGTAACGAACAGCCAAATCTTCAACCGCGACTAACCTATTATTCAGAAATTGAATTTCTTCAATATTATCTTTGCACCTCAAGCAAGCAATCTGCTCATTAGCATTCGAAATAACGTATCGATAACCGCAGCCTTCTGGAATCGAGCACGTGATGACCCCACATGGTCTAACATAATTATCGTTTTCAATCATGTATACAAGTTGCCCAGCAACTAGATTCGTAGTGCATCTAAAAGTCGGACATGTGCTCACAATCAGTTGATTTCCCTTTTGTTTTCCAATGGTGACTTGAAAAAGAATGCTGAATTTCACAGGCTCTCCGTTTATATCGACGTAAATATGATGAAGCGATGTAGGGATGTCAGTAAGAAATCTAGATGAAGCTTCGTGACATGAAACATCAAAGTGCCGAATATCAGATTGACAATTGTTGTAACTCAGAGAATGCAAAGGCCATATTCTCTCAGTTATGCATCTGTAAGAAGGTTCACCATCTTTTTTGATCTGGTCATATTCGAATCCGAAATAATCCTTCCAAACGCCAGTCTTAACTTTCTTCGTAGAAGATGAACTGAAAAAGTTATCGGGATCGTTTCCAGAGTTTTTAGGCTTCTTGATGCTCTTAGCTATTTCTGGGCTTCCAGGCTTTTCAGGGCTATTAACCTTTTCAGGACTTTTAGGATCTGCAGCTTTAGACGACTCAAGGTTTCCATTCTTGTCAGAGATTTCTAAACTTTTCAGTCCAATCAGAGCACCAGTGATGTTCTTCACATGATTGCCGTATATTTTCGACTGAATCCTGATATCGAAATGCTTGGTAAGCCATTCTATTAGAGTTTTCTCGTCTGGAACATGATCCAAATAGCTTGCTTCGTAGACGTATTTGTAAAAATACTCAGGCATCGATAATCCAGAGTCCTTGTTGTACTTTCCAGTTTTCAGGAAGCTTCGAAGACGATTCTGCTCTGCTTCACTCCAGAAGAAGTCGAGGAATGATTGCCTCATTTCTGGAAAGGTTCTTCCATAGCCACGTATATTCAGCCATTTGGCAGCATCTTCTGTAAGCGATTGGGCAAAGAAAATTTGTTGCTCGTAGTCAGTCACTCTCTCACGAGACGCGATGAACTCAAAGTCGATGATGAAACGCACCGGATGCACGTCATCATTTCTTCCAGAGAACTTCAGATTCTCGAAAGGGTTTACATTCTTGGAGGGTTGACTTTTCCCGAATGATCTCGACAATTTTTCGAATTCTAGCGTCAGGTTTTGCAAGCCTTCGTTTACTATTCTTTGTGAATTTTCCTTGAAGAAATTCAAAGTTTTTTCTCGTTGCTGATGGAATAGTTTCAAAAAGTTTTCAAGCCTATCTTCTCCGTTTAAATTTCTGGAATTCTGGGCGTTGATAGACATGTTACTGAAAAAATTAAGAATGAGTGTAGAAATCAGAGGGTTTGGAAGTGATGTATCTTCAGTTACGAATTATTCTTAGGCTCACCTTTGATTAACGACTTGAGAAACATGTGAAACATCATGCGAAATCGGGATTTGCATTTTGAAATTGGAGTTATCGATGGGCGGTTCAATTTTTGGAATTTTGTTATAATTGATATCAGAAAGAACCTCTTCTTTCCGAATTTTCTTTTCAGATGCAGGTACATCACAAACAATAGACGCTTTTTGATAGAAGAAGCATCCTTGTAGTGTGCAGTCATGATCCTAAAATGAAAGTAAAGAAACCCTTACGGAAAAATATTATAGAAAATTCAGTATAGGCCTATAATGATTTTCCAATAATGAATTTTTATAATTATTTCGCTATTCTAGAAAACTCATTATATGAAAATCAGTATAGAAATAAATAATGTTAAAATATAGAAAGAAGTGATGCAAAAAATAGACAAACTACGAACGAATGGTTTATTTATTTACCTGACGTAGGATTTCAAATTATTTCAAGAAATTTTACAGAATTCCAAAGGAATTCGAAGATTTCAAATTCACCAACGGATTTCAATTAATTTTAAGGGATTCCAGAGAATTTCCATAGATTTTAAGCAAGTTATTCAGATTTCAAAGGTTTTCAGTTATTTCGATGGTTTTCAAACATATAAGGGGACTTTAAGAGATTCGAAAGAATTTCTACAGATTTCAAGGGACTTCCACGTAATTTTAAGGAATTCCGAAGAATTTCAAGGGATTTTAAAGATATTTGTAGGATTTCCAAAGATTTTAAGCTCGTTTTTAAGCGATTTTTAGAGCACTTTAGAAAATAAATGAAACGAAATTAAATTTCAAGGGATTTCTAGTGATTCCGAAGATTCCAAGGAAGGGAAGGATTTTATTGAATCTCCAAGAATTTCAAAGATTTCAAAGACCTCTAGGGATTTGAACGTTTTTTTAGAGAACTTGAATGAATGCGTTTAATTTAATTTATATTCAAGGAATTTAAAATAATTTAAACGGTTTCCATAGGTTTCAATAGATTTCAATAAATTTCTAGAGAACGTTTTAGAGAAGAAATTAAATTTTATTGCAAGAGATTTCTACGGATTTCAACGATTTCAAGGAATATGACGGAATGAGAGTTCTTTAAGGACTTTGAAGATCTTAAGTTATTTTAAAAGAATTTCAAAAGAATTCAAGGGATGTTAAAGAATGTTGTAGGACTCCCAAAGATTGTAAACTAAGTTTTAAGGGGTTGCTACCAAACTTTGGAAAAAGAACGAAATGAAATTTCAAGGAATTCCTGATTCCAAAGATTTCATGGGATTTTAAGGTATTTCAAGGAACTTCACGAGATTTAAAGGATTCTATTGAATCTCCAAGGATTTCAAACATTTCACCGGATTTCTAGGGATATAAAAAATTACAAAGATTTTCATGGATTTCCATGAAATTTCAAGCAATTTTAAAGGAATTTACAGATTTTTGCCGTGTAAAGTTTATTTGTCCATAATCAATATTTGTGTGTACTTCCATATGAGAGTATGAGTAGTCTTAAATAAATAGTCCCTTCGCAGGTCGTCTACTTTTTACATTAATTCCTGTAACCTTTTTGTATTATTTATTCCAATGTTAATGATCGTATAATTGTTTTCTATTTCTGTAACTGAAATTTCCATCGTTTATTTGAAACGAACAATAAAAAATGTCCTTACCTAAAATCTGAAGTATGAATTTTGCAGCTCTGAATGCCAAACATTTGTAAAAAAAAGTTTCATCCCCCAAGCTGCCGGGGAAAGCAGTCGTTTTCAACACATAAGTCTCAAAAATCGATAAAAAAAATCTAAAATATGTTCCAAGTTTCTTACATAAAATCCTAGAAACGAATTTTGTAGACTATAATAGCAAATAATTCCTTAAAAAGTTTCAATCCTTCTATCTGTTTGTGTAAGCAGTCTGTTTTCACCTCTAAATCTAAAAAATCGAAGAAAAAATTCTAACATGTGTTCCAAGTTTCTTAACTAAAATCTCAGAAATGAATTTTTGAGATTTTGATGGTAGATAATTGCACAGAAAGATTCATCCCCCCAGCTGCCAGGGAAAGCAGTCGTTTTCAACCTTGAGTCTCAAAAATTAAAAAAGTTCTAAATTGTGTTCAAAGTTTTTTACCTGTAGATTTTGAAGGTAAATAATTGAAAAAAAGTTTACCCCCCTCCCCCCAGATGCCGGGGAAAGCAGTCGTTTTTAACCCCTAAGTCTCAAAAATGGAAAAAATTTTATAATGTGTTCAAAGTTTCTTACCTGACACATAAGGAATGAATGCTGTAGATTTTTAAGGTAAATAATTGCAAACAAGTAAAATCCGCCCCCTAGATACCGAGAAAAACAGTCGTTTTTAAACCCTAAGTCTCAAAAATGGAAACAAATTTTAAAATGTGTTCAAAGTTTCTTACCTAACATATAAGGAATGAATGTTATAGATTTTGAAGGTAAATAGTTGCAAAAAAAGTTTCATCCCCGTATCTGCCGGGGAAAGCAGTCGTTTTTGACATCTTAATTCTCAAAAATGAAAAAAAAACTCTAATACGTGTTCAAAGTTTCTTACCTAACACCTGAGGAATGAATATTGTAGATTTTGAAGGTATATACTTACACAAAAAAAGTTGAATCCCTATCTGCCGGGGAAACAGTCGTTTTCAAAATCTCTGCCTCAAAAATAAAAAATAAACTCTAAAATGTGTTCCAAGTTTTTTTACGTAAAATCTGAGTCAGGAATTTTGTAGATTTTAATGGTAAATAATTCCATAAAAAGTTGTGTCCTCCTAGTTCCTGGGGTAAGCAATTCAGAGGTTAAAAGCAACTGCTTTCCCTGGCAGGCAGGAGGATGAAACTTTTTTTTTGAAATTATTACCCATACAAATCTACTAGTTTTCTTTATATTTGACATAGATAAGAAACTTGGAATACATTTCAGAATTTTTTTCTCGTTTTTTGCGATTAAGGGGTTGAAACCGACTGCTTCTCCCAGCAGCTAGGGGGATGAAACTTTTTACACAATTTTTTACCATTAATATCTATAAAATTCATGTCTTAGATTTTAGGTCAGAAATTGGGAACACGTTTTCCAATTTTTTTCTCAATTTTTGAGACTCAGGTGTTGAAAACAAATGCTTTCTCCGGGAGTTAGGGGGGTAAAACTTTTTTTTTACAAATATTTAGCATCCAGCGCTACAAAATTCATGCTTCAGATTTTAGTAAGGACACTTTTTATTTTCCGTCTCACATAAACGTTGGAAACTTCATTTCCATTTCTATATAATGATTTTCTATACAAAATTTCCTATAGTCGCGAAAAAATTAGAGGAAAATCATTTTAGGCCTGTACTGATTTTCCTATACTTTTTGATGAGGGAAGATAACTTTTTATTTAGAAATTAGAAGGTCAATTACGAGGGGTTGACAACTTGACCTATCGGATGTACCTACTTCGGACTTCCAAGATACTTCAGGATATTTCAATGACTTCAGAAAATGTCACTGACTTCAGGAGATTTCAAGTAACTTCAGGAGAATTCAACTGACTTCATGTGAATTCAAATGACTTCAGATATTTCAGGAGATTTCAAATTACTTCAAAAGAATTTTAAGTGATTTCAATCGATTTCATGTGAATTCACGTGAATTCAAATAACTCTAGATATTTCAGGAGAATTCAAGTAACTTCAAATGAATTCATGTGACTTCATGTGAATTCAAATGACTGTACATATTTCTGGAGATTTCAAGTGACTTCAGAAGAATTCAAGTGGATTTTAAGTGACTTCATGTGAATTCAAATGACTGGATATTTCAGATTTCAAGTGACTCCAAAAGAATTCAAGTGTCTTCAGGAGAATTCAAGGAACTTCAAATGAATTCAGGTAATTTCAAGTGACTCCACGTGACTTCATGTGAATTCATATAACTTCAAATGACTTCAGATATTTCAGGAGATTTTTAAGTGACTTCAGAAGAATTCAAGTGACTTCAAATGAATTCAAGTGACTTCAAATAAATTCAGATGTTTCAAGAGAATTCAAGTAACTTCAAATGAATTCAGGTGATTTCAAGTGACTTCATGTAACTTCAGAAGAATTCAAGTGACTTCAAATGAATTCAGGTATTTCAAGAGAATTCAAGTAACTTCTGATATTTCAGGATATTGCAGATATTGCAGGAGACTTCAGAATATTTCATTAGAAGTTTACACCTGACTTCATAAGTTGTCAACCTCTTGATTAATTAAAAATATAGACATTAAGTAGATATTTACCCCGTGGTACATGAAATGAACAGAATATTCATCCTCCTGTGGCAAATGATTGTCTCTGACCGGTACTTTAATTAAACGTGGGTCTCCGAAATTTGTGCATAATACATTGACTGCCATGTCAATGTTAAGTTTGTCAAGAACTAGTGGCACATATAGTATGGAAATAGCTGGCACTGATTCGCCAATCTTAATGAATTTTGAAACACTTGCAAGGCATACAGGACATTCATATCCATTCGAGTCAAACTTGAAGTGGTTCTATTGAAATTTAAACATTAATACAACAATTTTAATTTTGGTAACTCTAGGACGGGGCTAAGCGGGACATGATTTTTTAAAGATTTTTATCAATAAATTAAACAAAGGAATTATAATTATATTTATGCTTTAAATATAGAAACTCCGACCCAGTTTTTTGCATATCGTTAAGTTAAAACATATAATTTAGCTATAAGATATAAGTAGCTCTATTCAGAAAAATATCATAAATAATAAGTTTCTGTTATTTTAAAGTAAATGCAACTAATATGATAACTAAATGATAGGAAAAAGATAAATGAAATTATAAAATATAAAATTATGAGTGGCCCGGTTTCCCCAGCGCGTCCAGGTTAGCCCTAGCTTATGGTAGTAGGAAAATTTCAATAATTATTAACAAAAAAAATGGTAAAAGACTTACATTGACACAAAAATCGCACACGATAAATAAGCAATTTTTCCCCGCATGCTTTTTTAATTCACAGTCGCAAATTCTTCTACACAAAATGCATGTGTAAGTGTGAGGCGAATCCGATAATTCAAAAGCATAAACAAATTTATTTAGAGCCTTGATGCCTTTGATAATGTCAAAGTCGCCCTTAAATGAAAAATTGTGTTTAAATTAAAATTAAAAGACTTTAAGTTCAAAACAACGGAAAACTTGACTACTTTTATACCACAGGGTGGCCGCGAGGTCAGAGAAAATCTAGAAATCAGGGAAAAGTCAGGGAATTTTACTGAGCAGGGAAAGTCAGGGAAAAGTTAGGGATTTTGACAAAAATCCTACAAGTCAGGGAATTTCTATAAGAGGGACTGACTGCCAAGGATAATAAATTTGACATTTTTTAATTTAAACTTGAAATTTGTTCATTCAGCTTATAAAAGATTAAAATTCTGGTCTTTGAATATTAATGGCCAGTCTTGAGGGCACCCTGATATCATATTCTTCTTAGTACTTTATTTTCCTTGTATTTCTATTTATTTTTTTGCAGTTGCTTCTTCCTGACGACTTTTTTTTTTGTTGAAGTTTTTATTATTTGGTTCAAAATTTAACAATTTTGTTAAAAAGACGTCCTTTTGGCTTGAAAATCAACTGTTTTGTTGAAAATTCAACTATTTTGGTAGAAAATTAACTTTTATTCTGAAAATTCAACTATTCTTTTGAAAATTCATCTTTTTTGTTTAAAAATTTCATCTGTTTTAGTGGAAATTTCATCCTTTTTATAGAAAATTTAACTGTTTTGTTAAAAATTCCACTATTTTGGTAAAAAATTCGACTTTTTCGTTTGAAAATTTCATCTATTTTAGAGGAAATTTCATCCTTATTTTAAATTTTTGTTGAAAATTCATATTTTGTGTTTAAAAAGCTCATCTGTTTTACTGGAAATTCAATATTTTTTTGATAAAAATGAAACTGGTTGAAAATCAATCTTCTTTGGTTGAGGATTCAACTATTTTGTTAAAAATTCCTCCTGTTTGCTTGAATTCAACTGTTTTTAATTTTAAATTAAAACTTATTTTGATTGAAAATTGAACTACATGGTTGTAGGTTGAACGAATTTGTTAAACGATCAGTTTTGTACTGAAGATTCATCATTTTAGTTAAAAATTCATCCCTTTGCTTGAAAGTTTAACCATTTTGTTAAAAATTCCTTCGTTCGAAATTTAGTTTTTTAAACTGTATTTAACTTTACAATTTTGCAACAGAAAATTATACATTTTAGTTGAAAATTTAATTGTTCGTTTGAAAATTCGCCTTTTTTGGTAGAAAATTAACCTTAGAAAATTAATTTTGTTGGTTAAATATTCGTCTTTTTGGTTTTAAAATTCATCTCTTTTGGTAGAAATTTCATCTCTTTTTTGTTGTCAAAATATCAACTCTTACATTATGTGTTGAAAATTCTTCTTTTTTGGTTGAAAATTAATTTTGTGTTGAAAATTAATTTTTCAAAATGGAATTTTAACTCTTTCAATTGAAGATTCAACGTTTTAGTTAAAAATTCCTCTCTTTAGTTGAAAGTTTAACTATTTTGTTAAAAATTGATATTTTTTAATTGAAAATTTAACTACTGGGGTAAAATTAAAAAAAAATTATTAAAAATTTTTTTTGTTGAAACGTTCATCTCGTTGGTTTTGTAGAAATTTCATGTTTTTTTTTTGTTTGATATTAATTTTTGTAACTGAAAATGTAACATTCCATTTCAAGTTACAAATAGATCTGTTTAAGTTCACAATTCGTCTCTCCTTGCAAATAAGATTATTAATAGAAAATTCTTTTTTTTTGTAGGAAGTTAATTTTTTTCCGGATTCAAAATTAATCTTTTTAGTTTTAAAAATCATCTCTTTTGGTAGAAATTTTGAAAATCAAACTATTTGGCAAAAAAATTCGACTATTTTGTTCGAAAGTCATCTTTTTCGATACAAAATTCAACTGTTTTGTTGAAAATGCAATTTTGTTCTAAAAAATTTAATTATTTGATGGAAAATATGACGGTAATTGTTTGAAGTTTAACCTTTTGGGAAATTCATCTTTGTATGTAGAAAATTCAACAATTTGGTTTAAAAGTCAACTTTTTGTCGGAAACTGGTCCTTTTGGATTGAAAATTCATCCTTTAAGCAGGAAAAGTCATCTTTTTTGGTTAAGAAAAAATAAATATAAAACATTTTCAATTTTAATATGAAAATGTTTGATTCCGTTGACAAAAGATTCTCTGTTAAAAATCTTTGAATATTAATAGTCAGGGAAAATAAAAAATTTTTCATGGAACAATCAGGGAATTTTTAAAATTAAGTTTTGAGGCCACCCTGTACCAAGATGTACTTTTGGGACGACTGAAAAATCCCGAAAAATAAAATTCCCGATTTGGAAAATTATCGAACAGTTTATAATATTATCGAATTGGATAATTTCCGAAAGTTTATAATATTGCCGAATTTGAAAATACCACAATAATAAAATTCCCCATAGAAAATTGTAAAATCATAATAAAATATCCGAACTAGAAAATTCCCGAATATAAACAATTAAATATTTTATAAATAAAATTGTTTTTATTGTAGTATAATTTTAATTTCAATCATTTAATTAATGTTATAAATAAAAAATTTTTAATTGTTTAAATTCGAAATTTTTTTTTTTTCGGAATTTTCTAGTTCGGATATTTGAAATTCGGCAATTTTCTGTCGGGAATTTTCAAATTCAGTAATATTATAAACTGTCGGGAATTTTCTAATTCGGTAATATGATCAACTGTTCGGAAATTTTATAATTCGGGAGTTTTCTATTTCAGATATTTAAAATTCGGCAATTTTCTGTCGAGAATTTTCAAATTTAGTAATATTATAAACTGTCGGGAATTTCACTATTCGGGAGTTTTCCAATTCGGTGATATGATCAACTATTCGGGAATTTTCTAGTTCGCATATTTAAAATTCGGCTGTTTTCTGTCGGATTTAAAATTCGGCAGTTTTCTGTCGGGAATTTTCAAATTCGGTAATATTATAAACTGTCGGGAATTTCACTATTCGGGAATTTTCTAATTTTGTAATATTATAAACTGTTCGGGAATTTTATTATTCTGGAATGTCATTAGTTGGAAATTTTATTATTGTGGTACGTTATTTGGAAATTTTATCATTCCGGAATTTTCCAATTCGGGATTTTTCAGTCGTCCGCACTTTTATGAAATAGACATGCGTTACATTCATTTAAAATAATTAACTGTAATACTTGAATTAACAAATTTTAAAATAAAAGACGAAAAGCAAGAAAAAAGTGAGAAAAATTCTGAAGAAAGGTAAAAAAGGGTGTTACTTGCAAATTATTTTTCTTTTCGAGAAAGAGACTAATCAAATACAAACCAGTAGACTGTATTTTTTGTCTTGTGAAGTTTTGGATAGAGGAATTCTGGATGTTGACACTTCTCCCTTGCCGAGGCCTTTTAGCAGCATTTTTTTTATTTCGTGAACTACTATTTGCTCATGCTGTGCAACGAGGACGGCGAGAGGAGGTTTGTCGTTGAGGGGAGAATAAATAAAGTTAATTTGTGTCTGATTCTCCATAGCCATCGATTATCTAAAAATAATTTAATTTTTTTATTTATTCTATATTATTAAGACTTGTATTCTAATTTTGATCAAATATTCTGGTAAACTATCAATAGGCATTATTTTTAGTAAAATAAATATCAAAACAGTATCTACTTTCTACAAAAATACCTTTTGCTTCGTGATTAATTAAGGTATTTTAAAATTAAAAGTATTTAGTAAAATATACTCGAACTGACTCGAACTGACAAAACCGAGAATTCGGGTATAGGTTATTAATTTAGTTTTACCTTTCTTGCTGCTATTAAAACAAAACTTTTTCTATTTAATCAAGTCCACAGATCAATCGTGCACTTGAAATCTGTATTTTCGACAAATTTTCCAATTATCCGGTCAAAAAGACGAACAAAATCATTTTTTCGGTCACACACTTAACTGCGCATCAATCACGTGGTCCTTTGTTTTAATTTGAACTTCTGACAAATTGAAAATTCCAGATAATTATGATAAAAATGAGATAATTATTTTAATAAAGAACAAAATGATATGCCTGAAAATATGAACCGAATGTTAAACTAAAAACATTGAAACTAAAAAAGAACACCGACCACGTGTTCAAGGTGTTCAGATTTCGCATGAAATTTGTTTTCTCGATTTTCACTCTACATTGTTGGTAGTGGTTGGTAGCGCTGACACGAACATGCGCGCGCATCATAGGAGGGAATCTTAAACTTTTATTTTATTCCTTCCTGATTTTTACCTCGAAATATAGACTGTTAAAAATGATAATTATGAATCAATACACAATTATAAATGTTTACAGAAATTGTGAGCTGCATTTTAAAATATAATACTATTATGCATAATATAAATTATAATTATGCTCATTATAAAAATATTGTGAAAAAATATCCATGTCTATTCAAATTAAATGTAAGAATTCTATTGAAAATACGCATTTATAATTATTTAATTTATATTTAACTCTCAGTGGATTTGAGAGGTTTCTTTAATCGACCTATGAAAAGTTACCTTGGCTCCCAGAAGTATTGAAACTTGAAAAAAAAAATTAAAAGTCCGATTCTACAAAAAGTTATTAAAAATATTTCCCAAGCACAGAAACATAGTAATTGCAAAATTATTTTGTAAGATAAACTACAGAATTATGGAATGCTGTTGTATCAATAGAAAAATAATCTGCCAGAGACTCCCTTTTTCACCTTTTTTTCAAAATTTGATACCCTTTTTTCTTGTTTCTCCACTTTTATTTTTTATGTTTTTTTTTAATTTTTAATTTAAGCCTTACAATTAATTATTTTTAATGATTCCAAAGCATGTCTATGTCAGGAAAGTATATCTTGGTACAGGGTGACTGCAGAACTTAATTTTCGAAATTCGATTTTTAGAAAACACAAATTTCAGACTAAAAAATCCTTTCGTCCCTAGAAAGTATTTTGTATTTATTGAGAAATAAGCTCTAATTAATGGTCTGAAATAGTCCCTAAACATTTTTTTGCCTCGATTAATATATGCTCAAGATATTATCTACAATATAAAGAAAATATTCTCCATATTGAATAAATATACAATAGGGGAAACCACCCTACAGTAGATAATGATTTACAGTAGATAATCTTAATTAACTGGAAAACTGACAAAAATTGTTAATTACTTTTGTTAGTATAACATTTCAGCAAGGATACTATATTTTCTAACGAAGTTTCATTGAAATTTTATAATTAATTAATGCATGAGAGCATAAAATTAATTTTTAACCTGAAAAAAAAAAATTTCACCTCTTCTTTATTCATACTTGTTAACTTAATGAAACATTTTTATGACATGTTTATACATTAGAATCGAAGCTTGAACTTTAATGAATAATATCTATTAATACAAAGTGCTCTTTCTTTATTATTTATAAATATTTGAGGACTTTCTATTAGATGATACATTTTCCAACAGTAGATAACCAACAGTAGATAATCGGAAAATTACAAAAAATGTCTCTGTCAAAATTGGCAGCTCTGCGACTGTCTCGCAGTTGTTTTAAGCTCGGTTTTAAGTTAAAGGTTGTGTTTGTTTGTTTATTTTGATTCGTGAAGTTTTTAAATTCAAATTATTGTAAATAATAAACTAAGAAAATAGTGTAAATTATTGGTTATTAAAAAGCTCATAAATTTTAGTTGTGTTTTAAGCAGCCTTTCGGAAAAGATATCATTTTTAGGATTAAGGTATGTAAAAATGCTGCACTTTTCTGTCATCGCAAGTCAGGTTAAATTTTATAAAGGTTAAACATCTCGTACCAATCGTACCAATCTCACGGTATATCAAAGATTAAAAAATGTGAATAATTTAAACTTTTGCGATTTTTGTAAAATAATCATAGTTTCAACTATTATTTACTCAATAAATTGATTTTAATTGTAATTATACTAATGATAAATCATAATTATCCAGAATTGAGTATTCTGTCTTGCCCAGAAGCAATACCAGAAACGATTATCTATTGATGGACAAAGGTGTCAAAATCGCAGCCTTGACCAGGTCTAATAAAAATGTTTTTCTATAATTCGCGAAAAAGTGCCAGTTTTTCCACCTGTTTTTGGTGTAAAAAGTTACCGATTTTTGCTCGATGACGTGGCGCATGCGCAGTGCCGACCTTTCCGGGCAACAGTGACAAAAGTGGACAGATGCAGTGGAAAAAGTAAATGGACAGTGATAAAAGTGAGGCACAGTGGAAAAAGTAAATGTTATTTCGGGTGGGTTCGTGCTGCCTCAGGTGGACTCGTGCATCGTGCGCAGCCAACTTCATTCTATTTTCCGACTGTCGTCCCTAACCTAAAAGCAATTTCCTGAAAAGTCTCGAGTTGTGTATTTTGTATGTACTTTTGTCACTTGGCAAAAGCAAAAAAACACCGTCAGTTTCTCCGAAAATACTGCGCTTGGTTTTTTTCACGAAAAATCGGAAGTTTTGAAGCCCTCAACTTTATGGGCCAACTATTCAATTGTGAGAACCAGCTTATTATTGCTGCCATATTATTGCCATGGTTTTGATAATTGCCATTGTCATTGTTGCGTCAATCGACAAAAAATCGCCTTCTTTTTACACAAAAAACAGGTAAACAAAAACTAGCACTTTTTAACAAATTATAGAAAAAGTATCGTGTCCCACACATTGAAAAAGCGACGATTTAAAACTCGTGTGATAGCCACCCTCGCTCCGCTCGGGTAGCTAACTTCACACTCGTTTTAAATCTCTCGCTTTTTCAACTTGTAGCACAATATACTATTAATACAGCCAATTCATGAATTTCGTGATATTTTTTTCTATAGGAATACTCAATTCAATATGTAAGCTTTATTTGACAACGATAATCTTTCTTGATTTTTGAAAACTGATGCAGTTATATGCTGTTGAATTTTTTCCTATCTACTGTAGGGCGGTTTCCCCTAAACAAAAAATACACATTTTTGTGGTTTAAATATTCCGACAATACTTTAAAATTCATTTTTATCTATAATTTACCGGAAAAGCATGTCGATTTTGTTGCAGTATTTTTGCGTTTGTATAAGTATCGATAAGTTTTGCTCACCGATATCAATTGATATCAATTAAAATAGGCGTGCCTTGTGCTATAGGGTAAAATCATACACATTGCGTGTAAAAACGATAATAAAATAAAAATAATACCAGCGAAAGAGTCCAATTTTTGAGCATTTTATGCTTGTATTATTTTAATTCTTTTCTCATTTGTACATGTAATGTATATACAGGTATATATAATTTTAGCCTTTTGTTCATTGTAGTAGTGAAAAAAGTTTTTAGCTTTAAAGTATTTAAAAAAATCCTAAACTTAGCAAATTCATTTGCTGTCCTAAAACGGCCTAGCGTAACCTCTAACTCTAAACGTATACCATACGTATACCATTAAACCATTTCCCTTTCAGGGTAGGCGTGACACTACCCGATTCGGGTAGTATTTCTAGGTTTTTCTTGTAGTTATAAATAACTACAAGTGTGGGCTCACCACACCCACGATGTGCCAACAGCACCAGGGTTGCCAGTATTGGCGATTTTTTTTGACAGATGGCGACCAATTTTCAGGTTTGGCGACTGGCGCCTATTCTGGCGATTTTGAATTTGAGCTGGCTATTTTTTGGCGATTACTGAAAAATCTGGCTATTTTGCGTCGATTATAGTGAAAAATCTGGCGATTTTGTGTTTGAGCTGGATATTTTGTGTCGATTAGTGAAAATTACAAGTTGGCAACTATATTTTTAAATTGGCTCTTTTCTGGCGATATTTGAATTTCTAAGGTTGGCGATGATTTGGCGATTTCCAACCATAAAAATGGCGATTTCAGTGTTCGGTCACCTGGCAACCCTGAACAGCACTCATGTCAGTATTCTTGAATGGTCACCCATCCAAGTACTAACCGCGTAAAAAAAAAAAAAAAAAACAATTTTTTAAAAATACACAAGAACTCCAATATAAGGCACAAGCAGTGTCAATAATGCGTCGCCACCAGTCGCGAGCGATAAAAGCGGGCAGTACGGGGGAGCAGTAAGCGGGGGCGACAAAAGCGGGAGAAAAATCCAACATAAGTGGTTCATACGGCGCTGACTGTTTACGTTTCCAACGACTAATTTAGTGCCGCGGCCACTGCGAGGCAACCCCCGAAACTGGCCTCATATTGGAGTTCTTGTTGTAAAAGAAAATCTATGGCAATATTTGTTTGATCACAGGGAAGAAATTTAGGGAAAAGCTCTTAAAAAATTAAAAAATGTCGCATTTTATAATTTCTCAAAATCACAGACTGCAGATAGATTAATTATTCTAAAAAAAGTTGTGGTGAATGTTACATTCCCCCAAATTCTTCTTATAATAATAAATGCTTTAGTTTCTGTCAATTCCGCTATTATATATATTTTTTCTGGTAATAAAAAATTAAAATTAAGTAAGTTATTGAAATTTAAATTACTTTTACAATTTGTAAACATAATTTTGTTCTTAATTAACAAAAAATTGTCCGTAAACATATTGGAAAACAACATTAATGAAAGATTGAAATCCTGAATCCAAAATTTGCATTATAAATGTAAAATTGTATTTATCGTATATTTATTAATATAAAAATGTATTTATTACTCATTAACGTGTAACAAGTAATAGTTATTTGTGATACAAGGACCCTAAGTGGCACTTTTTCGGCCGTTTGTGAGAGTTGCAGTACGAGTCGGAGTCGAGGCGTAGCCGAGACGAAGACGAGTACTGAAATTTACACGAGGCAAAGTGCCACTTAGGGGCCGAGTGTCACATACTATTTTTTATCACACCAGTCAATCATATGTGCAAATAGGTTGCATAGAGTCCTAATCTAAAAACCCGAGAGGGTCCAGAGACGGAGTCTGGTAATGTGCGTGGGGTAAGAAGTCGATACTAAAATACCCTAAGTACCCTAAATAAATACCCTAAATACCCTAAGTAAAAATTTTACGGCCTATGCTAAAAAGTGATATTTTAGGTATCGTTCGCAGTATCTAAAATCGCACTTATGATGGTGGTGTGATAAAATAGTTATTTGTGATAGAAGGACCCTAAGTGGCACTTATTCGGCCGAGTGTGAAGGTTGCAGTACGAGGCAAAGTGCCTCTTAGGGGCCGAGTGTAACACACTACTTTTTATCACACCAGTCATCATAAGTGAAAATACCTTGCATAGAGTCCTAATGTAAAAACCGAAGACGGAATCCAATCCAATTCAAGTCAATACAATCCCATTGAATTGAATTGAATTATGTATTAATTATTATGGCCAACGGCCATACCACGCTGAAAAACCCAGTTCTCGTCAGATCACTGAAGTTAAGCAGCGTTGGACGCGGTTAGTACTTGGATGGGTGACCATTCAAGAATACTGACATGAGTGCTGTTGGCACATCGTGGGTGTGGTGAGCCCACACTTGTAGTTATTTATAACTACAAGAAAAACCTAGAAACACTACCCGAATCGGGTAGTGTCACGCCTACCCTGAAAGGGAAATGGTTTAATGGTATATATATGTAAATAAATTATATTATTGTTATTATTATTATAAATAAATTATGTAAATACAATTCCATTGAATTCCATTCAGTTCAATTAAATTCCATTCAATTATATTCAATTCCATTTAATTCAATTCTACTCAATTCCATTCAATTACGTTCAATTCAAATCAATTCCATTTAGTTCTATTCAATTCAGTTATATTCAATTCAATTCAATTCTATTCATTTTAATTCCATTCAATTCCATTCATTTGTATTCAATTCCATATAATTCCATTCAATTCCACTCCATTTAATTCCGGTAAATTCAATTCAATTTAATTCCATTCCATTCCATTATATTCCACTCAGTTCAATTCAATTCCATTCAATTCAATTCGATTCATTTCCATTCAATTCCATTCCATTTAATTATATTCAATACCATTCAATTCCATTCCATTCAATTTTATTCAATTCCCAAGACGAAGGACGAATACTGTAATTATTTGCACTAGGCAAACTGCCACTTAGGGGCATCTACATGCCAAAGTTGGGGTCACTGCACTCATCGTATCATAAAGTACAAATACAAATGTCCGTCAGCCAATCAGATCACAGTGTCAGTTACTTTATAGTACGCTGTACCCTAAGCAAAAATGTTACGGCCTAGGCTAAGAAGTGATATTTTAGATATCGTTCACGGTTCATAAAATCGCACTTATGATGGCGGTGTGATAAAAAATAAATCATTGTAGTCTAAGTGTATTTTCTTTAAACCAGGCTCTGATAGAAGCACTCAAAATTTCAAATTAGAAAAAATAGTAGCTTGTTGCACACGATCCTTTCCCCAATCACCGCTGCGGAACGAGCGACCCCGTTCGTTCAGAAGAATCTAAGTTGCGATGCGCAGTTTCAGGAAGAAGGGGTAGATTGGGAATGCGCATGGGATTACTTAGTTCTCTAGAGGACTAAATGCCACATTACTTCGCTGTGACGTCACCAATCGAGTAAAGACCAACTTAGATTCTTCTGAACGAACGTATAAGTCTCAAGTGCCGGCGCGGGTATTGGGGAAACAATTTTATATTTAACTTTAAGATTTTAAGAATTGATATAAAAAAACTGTGCTGAAAATATTTAAGTCTCAACAAAAATATCATCGTTGTCAAAAATCGGCACAGTACAACATTATCCATGCAGTTTTGGCCTAGTTTTGGTGTTTACTGTTTTAGGCCTTATGTGTTAAGAAATTTGGTTTATTATTGGTTTTATTATCAATTTATACAAAGCATTACATTTTCACAGTAATAATTTGGAATAACAATCAGTACAAATACTTTATTTAAATGTTTTGTATAATATTTGAATAGTAGTAAATCTCAAAGATATTCTTTATCCAAATGTTGGGTAAAAAGGAACATTTTACATAGAGAAAATACTATGAAGTACATATTTCGTTAGCACATAAAAATAAAAAAAATACAATTGGAAAGTCTAAAATCAGATGGATCTGATTGATCTGATGAATATGCCTTCCGAAAATAATAAAATTATGTTCATAAATTCAAGCCTCAGCAGAGATAACATTGTTATATTTGTACTCCAAGGCTTCAGTTATTGTAAAAGTTCGTGCATTTTTTCAATTTCATAAGTTGTTTTGCATGGAATGTTCCGCTATTTTCTTGAGTTCCTTCAAATCAATTTTTCCAACTGATGTCCGTGGTAGTTCATCTAATATTTTGACAGTGATTGGTATCGTAATCTCGCTGAAATTATTCACCATTTCACTAAGTTCGTCTTCTGTGACCTACAATCGGAATATTCGTTTTATGCGTCACGTATATTATATAGAGGGTTGCGCCGACAGACTTTTGACTGGCGGCGGCGATTTGAGCAATTTTGATCATCGGCGTGTCGTTCTAGTTTAGTATTTTTTTTTTGACATAAAGCTTGGATAATATAAAAATAAGTCGGAACAAAAGATCAATTTCCAGCATACGATATTTATTTATATCGGTTTACTGTAACTCCTAATTGGTCACAGGAATTTCCGCAACCAATCAAAACCCACTGGATCACCCGGCAGAAAGAAATCCGGTACCATGAGTGCAGTTCCACCGACCGAGCTTAGGTGGCGTGGTGTCGCTTATACGTGAGTGGCGCGGCCTATCCACTGGCTTAGAGGTGGAGGGGATACAGGGATTGAAAAAAGACCGTTGATGCTACCTCGCTCACTCCTATGTATCCCCTCCACCTCCAAGCCGCTGGATAGGCCGCGCCACTCACGTATAAGCGACGCCACGCCGCCTAAACTCGTTCGGTGGAACTGCACTCCATGTAAATATACTTAAGATTACGTCGACGCGCCGATACGCCGCGCCGCCGCGTTGCCACGCCGACGGCGCCGAATTCGAATCGTGGGTTTGAAGCAAGTTGGCCGGCGGCGCGACCGTCTAATATTATATAATTAGAATTTTTTCTTCAAAATGGGAAAATATTATTTTAATTACCTTGGAGCCATGCATAAGTCCTACAAAAGCAAAAATCCGTGAACAATCGGAAATTTCTAAATCTGATAGAATAATACATTCCGTAATATCAGAGACTGAATGCAAAGCACGTTCAGCTTTCCATAGGGGTACAACATTTCCATTTATTTGCACCATGAAAGTATTTTTTAGTCTTCCAAGAATATATCCTAAACCAGACTCATCATAATAGCCAAAGTCGCCAGTATGATACCATCCTGTGTGAAGTTCAGTTCTCTTTCTAATTAATATTTCTAATGTACTTATAAATAAGTTATATACAATTTCAAAACTTAATGTATCTAATCGGTTGTAATTGTTTGTAATTCAGTATAAAAACCTTCTGAGTCAATAGCTTCCTCTGTTGCCTTTTGATTTTGAAAGTAACTTTTTATCAAACCTGGTGATTTAAAGCAAATTTCCCCTTTCTCTCCTGGGCTCAGAGTAGCCCCCGTTTGTACATCAATAATTTTCATTTCCATATTTGGCCACATTGAACCACAAGAGTTCAAATCAATATTATTCATTGTTCCTCCAAACATAGGGGTTCCCATCTCCGTTGCACCTGTGAGTAAAATTTAAACCATTTTTTCCCCAATCGATTTTAATATATAACTGAAGGGTCCCGGGGAATAAAGGTGTTAGTGTAAAAACTCGAATTTTACAGGAGACACACAAAACGATCTTAAACTGAATGCATTTGATTTCTTTTTAAACAAAAATCTACTTTCGAGCTATTACTTAGCTCCATCGAACCATGAAAGGAAGATCCTGAAAGAAGCAACCACCTCCGAGAAAAGCTCTTTTCAATGGTCTTATACGTCCCAAAAAATGCAGATTTTGACTCAGAAAGAGTTGCATAACTTTTTTTATTTTTCAATTAAAAAAAAAGCAAGAAATTTATTTTGAGCTATTATTTAGCTCTATTAATGTGTGAAAAGAACAGGCAAAAAGATGTAATTACTTTATAAAATAATACCAAACATGGATTTTGTCGAACTGAACGATAATCTTCTACAGAAACATGCGTTATGATAAAACAATTAGTTTGAAGCTATAAGATCAATTTATAAGTTAAAATAAGATCAATTAAATCAATTATTTGATTAAAAAGATGGTAATGTTAAACTTTTTGTATATGTTACGGTCCAAGCCCGGCGAGCAGTCCATCCGCGGTTCGACCGGTCGCTCTGCAGTTGGACCCAAGCCCGAAATAACTATTTACATATTTCGGGCTTGGACCAAAGAGTGTTGGTCTAACTGCAGAGCGTCCAAGCCATATTGGTCGAAGTCCGAAATGACTTTCTTATTCTTATCCAATTTTTTTAACAAAATAGTTGAATTTTTAACCTACAAAGATGAATCTTCAATAAATGATTGAATTTTTGAACAAGAACAATTAAACCTCAACTAAAAAGTGTTGCATTTTCAACCAAATAGTTGAATTTTCAAGCCAAGAAGACGAATTTTGTAGAAAAATAAGAATTTTTCTATCCAAAAAGACAGATGTTGAACAAAACAATTTAATTTTCGACTAAAAAAGATGACTTTCTAATAAAACAGTATAACTTTTAACAACGTAATTAAATTCTTTATAAAATAGTTAAAATTTCAACTAAAATTATGAATCTTCAACAGAAAAAAATATTGTTTAACAAAGAAGTTCAACCTTCAACCATTTACTTAAATTTTCAATAAAAAAAAATCAATTCTTAACGAAAAATGTAATTGTTGATATTAAAAAAAAAGATTTTTATTTAAAATAAAAAACAGTTGAATTAAAAAAAAATGTATTCTCAACGAAAAACGTAATAGTTGATATTTCAACCAAAAAAGATTTTAATTTTTAAAACCAATAACAGTTGAATTCAACCAAAACATACGAGTTTTCAACCAATAAAGATTTTTCGGTCAACAGAGAGAAAAAATGTCAAGAAAATTGTTGATTTTCGTACCAAAATAATAGAATTTTCAACCCAAAAAATGAATTTTTAGAGGATAAAATAAGCTCACAGATCAGTCCTTCTACTTTCAAATCCATAAAGTGGAAGGTATGCTAAGTATGATAGGATTTTTTCTTGGTATTGAAAAATAAAAAATAAGCTTCAGAGGGCCTTAAAACGTCGAGATCCGTTGAAAAACTGAGGTGTGAAATTTTGGACGATTTTAATAATTTCTCAATCATACATGTAAATGATGAGAATGTTAACAAAGTAACCCCGCATTTTTTCTTTTTTCGATAAACTTATTTTTAGAACTCGCTCAAGGCTTGAGGAAGAAAGAATTGACGTTTAAAGCCTAAACAATTATTATTTTTTTCAAAAAGATAGTTTTGGGATAATTTTTTGTTCATAAGCTACAATTCCACGAGGTGGGATGTTTAAAATACATAAATTTACAATTTTTAGAAAATGTAACCTGTAAAGTATTATTATCTTGTAAAGTACCACCTCCTATTAATTATACTTTTTTACCAAAAAGTTATGCTCCATTTCTTCTTTCTTTTTGTAAAATTATTTTTGACCTACCCTTGAATAGTGATCTGAAAAGAGTATATATACAAAAAAAAATTAACATTACCTTCTTTTTACTCAAATAATTAATTTAATTGATCTTCCAAAAGACGTTTTAAGCATATTTTAAAGGCCGTGTGTAGATTCACCGAAATTCGGTGAGCGTATCACATTTTTTCAGTGCTCCTAGACACTTCGTATTCTAAAGCTATAAAAATTGCTGCAAAAAGTTACTCCATAATTTTTTGTTATCAAAATAATTTTCCATGCTTCAAAAGACAATTCTTTCTCTTCTAAGGCTTAAGGGGAGGCCAAAAAGTAACCTAATTAAAAAAATGTAGCATAACTTTTTGTCAAAAAAGTGCGATTAGTCGCAGATAGAAAAAAATTAAGATTGAAATTAAGAAAAAAAATTAAGATTGAAAAAAAGGATAGAAAAAATTATATAATTTTAGGAGTTAGTACTTTAGAATATAATAATATTTTACAGCTTACATTTTCAATAAATTGAAAACTTAGGTATTTTAAAAACCTCACTTCGTAGAATTGTATATTATGGTAACAAATTATCCAATAATTTCTCTTAAAAAAAATATGCTATACATGCTATAAACGTCAACTCTTTCGCTCTTAAGCTTTAAGCAATTTCTAAAGATAAGTTTATCGAAAGAAGAAAAAATACGGGGTGACTTTTTTCCAAGGGGTATACTGCTGTCCATGATAAAAAGATATGTAAGTAACTTTACGGTTTAGGGTTATTCTCTTATACCTAGAATCGAAAATTCGACCTAAACGACAATGTCACTTATGTATCTTTTTACTTTGGACGGCAGTATAATCTCAGGGGCGGGGTAAGACTATCAAATTTCTTAAAATCAGATGCATTTTGGTTCAATAAGTATCGCCATTGTATATATTTTCTTAAATGCTTACCCCTGATAAATAATCTGCTTAAAAATAAATTAATACGTATTTTTTCTTTTTGCAACACAAAATATTTTTTTGGATATGTAATTTAAAATGTCTTAAGAGATAGATTAGAATTTCTTATTTTAAAATACGAAGTGTCTCGTCGTCCCGAATTTTCGGGACGTGTAGTCCATCCCCTTTCCCAACTCCCTGATTTTTTCGGGACGACTAGACACAGCCTTTAAAATACGAAAAACACGTGTTCGTTTATTCGTTGAAAGTAAACATTTGAAGGGGTGGCCCGAGTTAAAACAAAATATTTATGTTTTTCATTGTCATCCTACTGCGAGCCCTGCATGCTGTGTGTATATATTATTATTATTATTATATTTTATTACCATATGTTTGCATTAATTTGACATTATTTGCCAACTGCATCAAGAATTTCATTATTCTCGGTTCGAACCTGATACCATTAAAGAATATAGTTTTCAGAGAAGAAGTATCAGACTTTGGTAGTTCCTTCCGGCCATACATTCGATACATCATGGAAATTGTAAAACGAACATCAGTAACCTGTAGTTGAGAATTATTTTAACGTTTTAGGCACAAATTTTTTTACCATATATTTAAGGGCCTATGGGTATGCAAAGTTTTATCAAAAATAAAGTTTGAAGCAGGTCCGTATAGGTATGTACATATAAGAATATAACTATAAGAAATATTTAGCTGCACTACCTATATTTACAAATTTTCTGAATAACACATAAAATTATTCTACTCGAAATGCATATATTGCATATATATATATATATATATATATATATATATATATATTATATATTACATTATATATATCGGTATTCGGTTTTGATTCCTTGGGATTCGAACCGAAGGGCCTATGACAAAGCCACCGGACGCGTCCTCGGGTTGCGGATAGAGGGTCCCTGTACCAAGGGTTTCTGCTGAATATGGTTACAATAATTAATAAGCAGTCGCGGACAATTGTCCAGGGATGGTCCCGAAGGAATAACTCCTAAGCGAAGGCGTAACAACCGTGCCGAAAGCTGAATGGCACCTGGGTGAGGTGTCTCAAACGGTGACTCTGGGGTACCGGGCGACCTCTCAGGGTATCAGCCTTATCCTTGCACGCGGGGCTCTACAAGGATGGACTAACCCTTTTCCCTAGCTACTCGTGGGAACAACAATGACAACACCAAACATAGTTGTAGGAAGTGTGGTTCAAAACAATCGAACGCGCAGGGCTGCCGACAATGGGTCGGACAACAATGCCGACTACCCTAGAGTTGGGGGAGCCAATCAAGACGGAGTCAATGCGATTGACCGGCGGAATCTCGTTGCTTTTATGTGGACGGATCGACTCAGGGACGACCTGCTGGAGTGCTATGATACCAGTATGGCCCCTGAACGAAAAGGTTACATGGCGCGACTGCATGCTCTGTGGTGCGAGAAACACCCAGAGCTCTAGGATTTTTCGCAAAAACGTCTGCGAAACCGTGCCGAGGACCTCCGGAAAAGGGGTTATATAAGCGGAGCGCCTACACAACCGCAGCCAGAACAAGCCGGCAACAGAGAAAGAGAGGCGACACTGAGACCAGCCTCGAACAGGCATCCAATAGAGGGAGAACGATGCTTCAAGACCCGGAGAAACATCAACATTCAGGTTTCTCCCAAGCCCAAAGATCTGACTGAACTGGATGATGAGCTTCGTGGAGATTTTTCCGAAGAATCCGACCTCTGGACTATCAATTGTAGTGTGTACAATGCAGCGAGAACTTTGGCAGATGCAAACCGTAAAACAAAACCAACGGTTGATCATAAGACCAAAAGACGAATGCATCAACTTAGCACAAAGATAGGCTGGGCAAGACAGTACGCGTCCCGCATTCAGTGTGTGATTGACTACATAACATCTGGCAGGACTTTTACTGCCAAGGTTCGACCGTTCACGCGCGAACTGCGGATCCGTCATCACACAATCAACAAGTCAAAGCTACTGACCATCAGGCAGCATATTTTTGACAGAATACGAGTAGTATCTGACGCTAGGAGAAGTCTAGAGCGGAGAGAGAGGTGGGTCAGAGAAAATCAACAGTTTTCGTCTGACCCATCTCGACTCTTCCAAGACCCTCCAGTTACTGTCGACCATCCGCCCAAACCAGAGGAGGTCGAAGCATTTTGGAGAGAAGTCTACGAAGTCCAACATCCACTTAAAGAAGGCTCAAAGAACATAAACAGCTTCAAGGAGCTGTGCAATGCCCTCATTACAGCAGAGGAGGAATGTCCACCTATCACTACCGAGGAGGTGAAAAACGTATTAAGAGGCATGAAGAACTATTCCGCTCCGGGACCAGATGGCATCAAGACCTTCTGGTGGAAGAAGTTTCCTTCAACCCACCAGCATCTGGCCCGAATTTTCACCTCATATCTAAAGTCGGAAGAGCCTATTCCGGGGTGGTTGGTGGAAGGGCGCACAGTGCTCCTGCCGAAGACGGGCAACTTAGCTGACCCTAAGAATTACAGGCCAATAACTTGTCTGAACACACTGTATAAGATCTTCACAGCTATCCTAAATGATAGGATTGTTCGGACAATTGGACCTGTATGGCGAGAGATGTATGAACAACGTGGCTCAAAGAAAGGCGTAGCAGGATGTCGGGAGAACTTGCTCATCGATAGATGTGTCTGTAAAGACGCAGCATACTATCAGCCATTTCTATCGATGGCCTGGATTGATTACCGGAAAGCTTTCGATTCAACCTCCCATAGACTTATCATCTGTCTGTTGGAAAGCCTAAAGGTTCATCCACACATCGTGAGGTGCATAGAGACATTAATGCCGCTTTGGAAAACCAGATTTACTATCTCATCTGGAAAACATCGTGTGATCACTAATAGTATCACCTTTCAGAGAGGTGTATTTCAGGGCGACACCATGAGCCCTCTCCTCTTTTGCCTCACATTATTGCCACTATCTCTCGCACTTCGCCATTCCGAAGGGTATCTCTGCGGCAAACCTGGAAACCGAAAGCATAAGGTCACTCATGTATTTTACATGGATGATCTTAAGATCTATGCTAGGAATCAAGAGAAACTACATCTAGCTCTGAAAATTGTCAAAGAGTACACTCAAGAGATTGGAATGGAATTCGGGTTAGAGAAATGCGCCAAGGTTAATTTGAAGAAAGGAAAACTTAATGGCATCCCCGAAGATCCTGAGCTCGTTGACAGAAGCGCTATACGACACCTTTGCGCTGGAGAGACCTATACATACCTGGGCGTGCCACAGAGCCGCATTCAGGACGTGACATCTATAAAGGATACTCTCCGATGCAGATACAAACGTCTCATCCGGCAGATTTGGTCTTCCGAACTGTCGGCGAGAAACAAAGTATCTGCAACGAACATGCTTGCCGTCCCGGTAGTACTCTATTCATTTGGAGTGGTTCCATGGACGAAGGACGAGCTCAGATCCCTTGATATCGGGACGCGAAAGGTTTTGCACATTAACAAGAGCATGCACCTTAAGTCTTCTGTTCCGCGACTTTACATCTCACGCCGCCTAGGTAGTCGCGGAATACTGAATCTTGAATGTCTTCACAACAGACTCATTCTGGGTACAGCACATATAGTTGCAAATGGACAAGACCCTCTTCTTAAAATGGTCAGGAAACACGAAGAAGTGGGAAAAGGGGCGTTTCTGTACAAAGCAGCGGAGGAGGCTGCTGAAACACTCGGCCTTGACTTCAATA
>CAKNYM010053225.1:511822-529484 GCA_932195095.1 Andricus curvator
GAGTGACTGGTTCGATATTATGCAAGGCGTGAAACAAGGATGCGTTAGGTCCTCGTGACTATTTATCATATTCATGGATAAGTGTCTAAGAACTGCACTCTTCGACGAAGAAGGTGTAGATCTCGAAACAGTCAAGGTATGTGGGTTAGCTTTCGC
Organism: Andricus curvator; assembly: GCA_932195095.1. Taxonomy (NCBI): domain Eukaryota; kingdom Metazoa; phylum Arthropoda; class Insecta; order Hymenoptera; family Cynipidae; genus Andricus; species Andricus curvator. Next base: position 511,979 of record CAKNYM010053225.1, read on the forward strand.
AGATGACAAGATTGTTATGGCAGAATCAATCGAGGACTTGCAAAGAATGTTGAATAAACTTAATACAAGCATGAAGAACATGGACCTCAAAATTAACGTAAATAAAACAAAAATCATGGTGTTTGAGGGAAAAAGTGTGAAAACAATATGCAACATTGTCGTAAATGATCAGAGATTAGAACAAGTTGACAAGTACGTATATCTAGGTAGTCTATTCACTAGCGACGGAAAAATATATGGGGAGTTAAATATAGGCGCATAAATAAGTATTCGTACCGACTGTACTATACGATAGCGAGACATGGACCTGTCATGAAAAGGACAGGAGTAAAATTAACGCGATCGGCATGAAACCTCTGCGCATAATATGCGGGAAAACACTGATGGACAAAGTCCGAAACGAGACAATCCTCAAAGAATGTGGTACAGGAGAGACACTAGTTGACATATGGGAAAGAAATCAGTTAAGATGGTTCGGACAGCTTGAAAGAATGAAAGATGAACGACTGAACAAACAAGTGTATAAAGGTAAAGTAAATGGCTGAATGCCCAGAGGTAGACCACCGAAAGAATGGTTAGAATCTGTAAATGAGACATTAATCCGTAGAGACATATAAGAAGCTATAGAAACACAAGAGCTTGCATGAAAAAATGCATGGACGTGAAGGAAGCTAGAGTAGTATGCCAGGACAGAAAAGTGTGGCGACAAATAGTTTGTAAACAGAGTGACAGTAGAATGAATGACGCCTGAAACAAAGGCCTTGGATACTAATGGGCCCAAGTGGAAAACCATACATAACAATTTTGTGAGGCTCTTCACTTGGGGTGATCGCTAGAGAGATTGATCAGCAACATGGGTCGGAGCAGTGTTGCGGAATAAACGTGTCATTTAAATAAATAACACGAGAATTCCAGATCAATCTAAAATATCTATACCGAACACTTATATACCTACCTACTTTATACCTATATACTCATATACACACTACTATTTTCCAACCGAGCAAGTCACGCCTACCCCGAAAGGGAAATGGCTTAATGGTATAATAATAATATTCATGATCGGCGCGTCAAAATACATCGGTATATACGGAGTTTCAAATTAATCGGAGGTATGCGCTTTCGGAAGTACACTCGAAAGAACTTATTGCAAAAATACGAAGTTTATTTAGTTGCTTCTTCTTGAGGACTTTCTGTTGATAAAAATTTGTTGAAAAATTTTTATATTCCTTATAGAGAACCTCTGAGGGGTTTCTAATTATAAAAAAACACTAGAATAAATTTACAAGTTTAAGGAATCAAAAACGGAAAGGAAACATGTTTTCAACATAGTATTTTTCATGGGTTTTTAAATTATTTCTCTTCTAGCTAGCTTTTAAAGTTCTTTCAAATACTTCGGAACTTTATACTGATAAAAGAAAAACATTAGAAACTATATAGGGTAAGTGTGGGTACTACTGCGGAAAAAAAATCAAGACGACTTTTGAAGATAAAAAACAAGTGTTTGAATGAGAAATTCGTTACGCATTAATTTGGTGAAGCAATATTTGGTATTTAATTAATAGAATTCAGTCGTTAGAACGTGAAAAGAAATTAGATTTACGTGAAAAATGTGAAATTAAAAAAAAATGGTTCATGTAGATATTACTGCGGGTTTGCATGAATTACTGCGCGTCGACTACTGCGGTATCCCGATTACTACGCTTGTAATACTGATATTTTATTTTGAGTGAAGTTACCAATAATTTAGGAAATTTAAACCTTGTAATTATCTTTTATATTTTTGATGACATGGATTAAAAATCACTTAGGAGAAAGACACACTGAGACACTGACAGGCATTATCACTGGCGACTAATTAAGGTTAGTTTTGAGGTTATGATATAGTGCCTGGAAAGCCGCAGTAAAACATGCAACAAGGCAAATCGTGTGCCAAATACTGATTTGGTAGAAAATATATGGAAATCGGTATTGGAAGCATGCGAGATTCAAATTGCAACAAATTAGTTAAAAACATAGTAACTGGAGTTGATTTATTGATGATAATTGAAAATATATCACATAATAATTTTCTGAATTGTTTCGAAGCATTATATACATTCAAAACATTCTAAATCATTATTTATCTTTGAAACCGCAATAATCAGAACATCTACAGTAATAACCACACTTACCCTAGCTGTGAATTCGATCTCGGGTGTTTCCAGTTTGTTTGTATTTACAATTTACGTTGCTCATTTGATTATCACTGCTTCTCATTATGATTAATTAGCAAATATATGTATTTGCTTCCTCACAGAGGAAGTCAAAATAAAATCTAAATAAGTCAATAAAAATGTTTCGAATCAAAGAGCCTTTTCTCTATTCTCACATGAACTTTGAATTATGTTAATGAAAACAGTTTTTTTGGTTTCAAACAGATTTTTCAAATTATATAAATGACCATAACTTTCGTACTCTTTTCAATAAAATTGATTAATACTATAGGTCAATCGATTTGTCTCGAATCAAGGAATCTTTTATATTCTTGCATCAACCTTGAATTACGTTAATGAAAAAAGTTTAATTATAAAAAAAACAAACAATTTTTCAAACATTATAAATGACTATTACTTCCTTATTCTTCAACAAAATGAATTAATATTATAGATCAATCGATTCGTCTCGAATCAACGAATCTTATCTATTCTCGCATCAACTTTAAATTATGTGAATGAGAAAATGACTATAAAAATCGATTTTTCAAACAATATGAATGACCATAACTGCCTTACTCTTTAATAAAATGTATTAATATTATAGGTCAATCGATTCGTCTCGAATCAATGAACCTTTTATATTCTTGCATCAACTTGGAATATTCTAATGAAAAAAGTTTTACTATAAAAAATCCATTTTCAAAATACTATAAAGTGCTAAAAAAAGGTAATAAATATTTTAAGAAATCCTTCAACTGATAGCAAAACTCGAAAAAAATGTATGAAGTTCAAGGAATAAAAAAGAGGCAAATAGCAGAGTTTAAAAGTGTTCAATTTTGAGTTCACCTGTTTTTTATTTTTTCAACTCCTTAAATTATTTTCTGTTGTTCCTCTTTTTGATCATTCAGAAGTTCGCAGGTGCTGAAATTAATTTTAAAAGCTTGCTAGAAAAATATAATTTCAAAACCCACAGAATGAATATGTGGAATACCGGTTCTGTTCCGTTTTTGATTTCCTTTGACTTGGAGAAATCCCTCAAATATACCCAATATCTTTTAAGCTCAGTTAGATAAATATAATTCTTTTAAACACACAACTCAATATTTTACAAATTTACTGCATTTACGTTATTTATTTTCTAGAGATATCACATTTTTTAGCGAATTTTTATTAGCAGAATGTCCTCAAATGTATTAGGAAAAAATCTCGTGTTATTTAAAATGTTCTTGTTAAAAACAGGGGTCTGTTAAACCGGACTTATCTTTCGTGGAGCAGTATTATGCAATCATACGTATGTACCTATTTGAGGAATAAATCTTGTAATTAAATGTGTGCGGGAATTTTCAAAAGGCCGGTGGGAATTGTACGGGAAATGTAGGAGAATTTTATCGTAAGTCTTCGCTGGATACCCTGAAATGCCAGCAAAATTAAACAAAACATTACAATAAATACCTTGAATTTTTCAATCATCTGAAAAGCTTCCTGCAAATCGTAACACGTATCTTTAACAATGATTCTTCTCGCAAAAATCAGTATGTTAATCAGATTTACTTTTAGTGACAATGCCCAATGCATTGGTGGATAAATCATTGATACAATTTCATCGGCATTCTCTTTTCTATGATTCCTGATACATGTCAGTAAAGCCTCCATTATTTGCTTATAGGAATGCACAACTAACTTCGGGTCCGCGGTTGTTCCCGAAGTAAAAGAGAATAAACAATTTTCATCCGGATTTGATGGTGGTATACAACAAAAATTGTCTACTTCTTTAGATTCTGACTGAGAGAGAATCTCATTCAAGGAGTTTAATCCTGACACTTTTGTAAAAACGACAATCTTTGTATCCAGTTTTTCTTCACTGACGATTTTTAAAAACATTTCTGTTTTCTCCTGTTCAGTGAAAATAAATTTTGGCTTAATGAGATCAACGAGATATCTTCTTACCATTTCTGAAACATGATACCGTTGCTTTTAATTATATATTAATAAACAGTGCATGAAAAAGTCTGAATCAGGGTGTCTTTTTATTAATCGTGAGAATAAGACAATTCAATTTGAATGTTTATCGCTTTCTTTAAAAGTTGCATTACGTATTTTCTGCAACATGAATTTTCCAAATCAAAATTTCCGAATAAGTACTTTTATTTCATGATAAAATTGATTTCTAAATATTTATAAACATTTTTGATAAAAGATACAATTTTAATTGTAAATTATTTTTTAATAATGCGAAATAATTATGTTCCTAACATATTGATACCACGCTAAAATTTAAAATAATTCAGGTTTTATTGTAAAAGCTTAATTTTAATTTTTGAATATTTTAAAAGATTTCAAAAAAGAATCTGCAAGATTTTACAAGTTTTTAAAATTTTTCAGGATTAAAAATTTTTTTAGGAAAACTGAATAATTTTTTTAATTTTGAAAGATTTTTCAAAATTTTAGCAAAAATTCGAATCATTTCAATCTTGAGAAGATTCTAAAAAATTTCAAATGATTTCCTAAAATTTCGAAAAAGGATGTAGAAGATTTTGAAGAAAAAATTTTAAATTTTGCAAAATTATAAAACGAAAAAAAAACTCGAGGAAGTTTAAGAGATATTTATTAGCTTTAAAAGATTCCACAATAATTTATAATCTGAAAATACTGAAACAAATCTAAAAAAATGTAGATTTTTAAAGATTTCGAACCAAAAGTTTAGAAGCTTTGTAAGAATTTTGATTGGTTTTAAGAGAATAAGGGAAAAGTATACATTATTTTTTATTTTGAAAAATTAATTTTGAAAGAAAATAAAAAAAAATTCAAAAGATATCTAAAAATTTTGAAAAAAATCTGGAAGATTGAAGGCAATTTTTTTATTCAAAAAGATTATTAACAATTTTAGGAATAATTCGAATCAGTTTAAAAGATATTTGGACATTCTTCTTTTGGTAGCAATTTCACCTTTTTTGGTTGAAAATACAACTGTTTCATTGAAAATTAATCTGTTTTGGTTGAGGATGCACCTGTAATTTGTTAAAAATTCATTTTCTTGCTGTTGAAAATATAGCTATTTTGTTGAAAATCAGTATTTTTTTTACTAAAAATTTTATTATGCCAATTTTGGTAGAAAATTGATCTTTTTTAGTTGAAACTTCGTGTATTCTATTAAAAATCTTTCTTTATGGAAAAAATTTATCCTTCTGGTAGAAAATTCAAATCTTTTTTAGTCGAAATATCGACAGTTACAATTTTCATTGACAGTTGATGTTTTTTGGTTAAAAATTCAACTGTTTGGTTGAAATTTCAATTAATTTGTTAAAAATGAATTTGTTATTCAAGAGAATAAAATATTGGTAGAAAATTCATCTATTTGGTTGAAAATTCAATTATTTAGTTTAAATCGAACATTTTTGTTGAAAATTCATATTTTTGGGTCAACGAATGAAACTATTTTTTTTTAATTCGCCTCTACCTGGTGGAATTTTTTTCACAAAAAAGTACAAAAAACTAAAACAATTTTTACAGGAATCTACAAATAAGCGCAATAAATTAAATTACAAACAATATTACAGGCGAGTACAACTTTTTTCTATTATTGGGGCAAATGTTGTACTTTTTTGCCTTTTATTTTATATTGTTGTATTTTATTGTACTTTTAATTTCCTACAAGAAATTACAAAAAATTACAACTACAAGAATTTACAACTACAAGAGTCTATATAGGAATTTACAGGTCTTGCAGCCAAAAAGTTGTTCTTTTTTGACCTAAGATGACAAATATTTAGAATACTGCAATGAGATAATTTTAAATTAAGATGTGTACATGATCGCTATTACAAGAAAAAACTTATATGTATAAACTTTAAAGGAATGGTAGAATATTAAAACACAATAATGATTAATCGTTATCAAACAACAAGAAACCTTACGTTTTGAAGTTTTTTTTCTAATATATACCAATCGATTGGACACCATATATGTAATTTAAAATTATATTTTTGGAATGTTCTCAATATTTCTCATCCTATATGTCGAAAAGAAACAACTTTTTGACTGAAAATAAAAATTGAAAATTGAGAAAAAATTGACCTCGGCCATTGAAATTTAAAGATTCGAATTCTTGAAGATACAAATTTTTTAATTTGAATATATACTAAATACAGTGTACTTTCACCTATTCTAACAATCGCCTATTCGAAAGTTCACCTATTCGAAATCCCCTATATACACGCTCATTTTAAGTTGCGCAGTTCTGTCACCTCACATCACAGTCCCTCTACGGTCACGCCCGCGCCAGTAGCTGACCAATTAAAAGAAGAGACCCGAAGAGCGGGAAGCCCTCGTTGGTTTGAATGAAGTATTTTAGCATGACGTCATGGGAATCCATACAACTTTCTCGAGAAAATATTCTAAACGTAACAGTAAGTCATAGCTGTACGAATAGTAATATTTCTCAAGTGTAAAATCAATTTTCTCAGTCATGTTCCATTCTTTTGTCGATTGACACTGAAAGGTCATCAATCGACAAAAGAATGGAACATGACTGAGAAAATACATTCTACACTTGAAAAATATTACTATTCAGACCTTTATAACTTACCTTTACGTTTAGAATATTTTCTCCAAAAGCATGATGCGCAAATGCGCTAACGGACCCCAAAATTTTGAACAGCGCAATTCGGGGCCGTCTGAACCGTTTCCAATTGGAATGCATAATATTGCGCAATCTCCGCTTGTGAGTACCCGTGCACTGCGCCTCTTCGCTACGCTTCTGGTGTTTTCAGGCAAGAGTCGTAACCGTCTCTCACTCTTTGAGCTGAGAAACTGCGTGGGCCAGCAGTTCTAAGAATTACTAAACCGCGAGTTACTAAACTGAGAGTCGGGTGTATTTATCTGCATTATTATTGATAGTATTTATTGATTTCAAATAGTCCTGTGCTTTGCGGAACATGTGCTGTTGAAAAAGTTGCTTACATGGGGCACATCGATACAAGAACGGGGCAGCCAATGTACGTCGTTTGGCAAAAATAACCTGAAGGTCGCGGTAGAGGTGGGGGCGCCTCCAGCCTTAAAATCATTGATAGTGTACGTTTTACGTTTGCAGTTGTACTTTTTTTCGCAAATTCTTATAGGAAATTAAAACTACAATAAAATAAAACAATATGCAATAAATACAAAAAAGTACAAAATTCTTCCAAATAACAGAAAAAAGTTGTACTTTCCTGTAATTTTGGTTGTTATTTATTATATTTATTTATAGATTCCTGCAAAAATGATTTTAGTTTTTTCTTGAATTTTTTGTTAATTTTTTTTCACTACAGTTGTACATTTCTACAATAAACAACAAAATTACAACAAAGTCACAAAAATATTTATAAAAAGTTATACAAATTTTTTAATTGTAGTAACTTATACTTTATTGTTAATTTTTTCTCTTTTCTACAAAAAAATTCAAGAAAAAATTAGCTATTTGTATTCAATTGTATTTTTTTGTTAAATTTGTTATATTTTATTACAAAAAAGTAACTGTTTTAAAAAAAATCCAAGTTGTAGAAATGTTGTACTTTCTTGTAAACATTTTTTCCAACAGGGCTTTTGGTAAAAATTTCATCTTTTTTGGTTAAAAATGCAACTCGTTGAAAAAGAATCTTTTTTGGTTGAAGATTCAACAATTTGGTTGAAAATACGTCTTTTTAAAAAATAATACAAAATTTTATTTTGAACAATACATTCTAACATAAAATTGAAAAATGTGTTAAATGATTTCCTAAAATTCCGAATAAAATATAAAAGATTTGAGAGAAAAATGTTCTCAATTTTGCAAGAATACAACATTTTAGAAAAAATTCAAGTAAGTTTAAGAGACATTCAGAAGATTTTGAAAGATTCAAAAATATTTTCAAACTTGAAAGATTTAAACAAATTTTAAACAAAATGTAAGTTTTTCAAAATTTCAAATAAAAAAATTAGATATGGTTTTTAATTTCTTTGGTATGAGCAATTATTATTGAATAATTTTTGAAGGTTTATCACCAAAATCTATTATAAATGTTATTTATTTTAATATTAAATGAATTTTACATTAACTATGTTATAAAAACATATAATTATAATTAAACTGTCATAATAAAGGAATAACAATAATGGTTTGTGATTACTCTTCAATCATTTATTAATTAATCGCTAATACCAAAGATATTAAAAATTAGATTTAAGAATAATTTACCAATTAGTTTAAATATAATAAGATATTACTATACACAAAATTACACAAAGGCAAACCTTATGTTAAATTCGTTTTATTTGTGCTTCTAGTAAGAGGAGAATTGAAATTTACAACCGGGAAAAAACTGGGAAATAAGCGGGAATACAGTGGGTAAAAATTAGTAGACACCCTGTCAATTTTTGGACATGAACGTTCAAATTATAGTTTTAAAAATTTGAAAGTAAATTTAAATGTATAGAAAATGGATTTTTTTTAAACGTACCAATATGCATTGATTTGTGACCAAAAATATGAGCAGCTCCATTGTAAAAAGTTGCCAAAACAGGAATGTAGGAATACATTGCATTGGAAGTACAGGTGAATACGATGTCACCAGGTTTTAATCCATTTTTTCTCAACCATAAAGCACAACGAACACTTTCATCTTCCATTTTTCGATATGTTGATTCTTCGCCAGTAACTGCATCTATCTGTTAGAAAAATTATTCTATTTTGTAATTACTTAATTAAATTATACAGCAATATTGCAAATGCACAGAATTATTTAGCGTAGAAAATTTTTTCAATTCTTTAAACAGTTTGGAGTAACGATTGAAACAAATGAATGATGAAGAATATTTAATTAGTAAAAGGCCCAAAACCATACGGCCCAAAAAATTAGGACCCAAATTCAGGAACCGAAAATCATAAGGTAGACTCAAGTCTACTATTTTATTATTATTATTATTACACCATTAAGCCATTTCCTTTTCGGGGCAGGCGTGACTCTGTGAGAAAAGGAAGAAAAGGAGAAAAGGAGGTATAGATTTTTTTCATATAAAAATAATAATTTCGCCACTTATGAGAGAAAAAATCTTGTTTAAACAAATGAAACTTGTTGAAACAATTAAAAACTAGTACAGAGATAAACAAAACCATGTGAACTATGCCGATAAATATTAATTTAAAAAATATAAACTAGTTAAATTTGAATAAAAATTAGTTAACTTTAACTAAAAATTAGTTAAATTTAACTATGATTGTCTGTATAAAATATATTGAAACATATTTGACTACCCTAATATGTTATGGGATGTTTGCCAAAAAGTTGACCACTTTAATACCCAGTCATTTTCCACTTTTCCTTTGAATAATACATTTTTTCTAAAACCATCTTAGTAAACTACTTATATCAATGCACAATTTAGTAAAGCTTCAAAATTTAGACAAATCTATTTAGAAATTATAAATAAATAAAAAATGGCTAAATAATGTTAACTCCAGTTTTTATATATATTTGAGATTCCTAGATATCACTTAGTTAATAATGATCACTATTTTTGCGTAATATTTTTTATGAAATGTCCGGTAATTCTTCATATTAATTTATCATACTGTAAAATAAGAGGTTGTTTCGAAGCAATCAAGTGAAAATCAAGTAAATCGTGAAAATAGTCATTTTTCCCATATTTTTAAATATCTTTATCTCTTCTGCATATATGTTAAAAAAATTTTGTTTTATTATAGTCGCATGTCCTGTCACGCGACTTTTAGCAACATGTAAAATTCATATTTCTTCACAAATTCATTCCTCAATCTGTATATTTCAGACGGTTTGGAAATTTTGTTTTTTTTCGAAAATTGTATTGCCTAAAATGGTCAACTTTTTGGCAATCACCCATATGTAGCAGAATTATTACCTGTCCCACGAAATTTGGTTTACTTTTGAGAGTTTCCAGAAGGCACTTTCCCAAATCAGCATTTCCCACATCAAAGACCACTTTCTCACTCTTCATTATCTTATTTTCAATTACGAATTTGCGAGGGTGAACAAACTGAAGCAAAAACACAGTTTTTCTTGCTTAAACATGTCATATTTGAAATTAATAATTCTTAACATTTCTAATTAGAAATTATTGAAATATAGTGAAAATCTTTCAATTTTTATAAAACTCAAAATTGGAAATCGTTTAATTTTGGTATGATTTAAATTAATGGGTAAATTCAGTGAACTTAAAACTCGACTCGGAACTACTTGATATGAATGAAATATGGTTCAATTTTTAATTTAAAAACTAATTAACCTTGTATATTATACGCACAGTGAGAAAAAGAATACTTATAATTGTTACAATTTCAAATTTTTCTAACTATAAATTCAGAGATAAAGCTCAGCAACAAATTGTCTAAATTTAAGACGTCATTATCTGAATTTCGGAATTTAATTATAAGTTTTCTTTGATTCTGATAAAGTTTACTTTAATCCGAACAAATGTTTGCTTAATTTATATTTACTTCTAAATTTATGATGAATAAATGTGAAGGTACAGTTTAACAATTTCAAGTATTCTTTTTTACTATGCGCCTTCAAAAAGAATCTATATAATTTTGAACGTTAAATTTTTCAAATGTTAGATTACAAACATTATCGATTTGCAATTTGTTTTTTTTCAAGGGTTGAAGACCTGCACAATTTAAAATTGTAGCATAAAGAAGTCATTAGAGTGCCTCGGTCATGTGAAAATGATTTTCACTAATCTGGGTTTATAAAGTGGAAAATTTCTTTTCAGGTTTTAATCTAAACAATCTAATACCTTGGCAACATCTTTTACAACCAGAAAATCATCAAGGATCTTCTCACAAAATACATTTATATATTTTTAAATCTTTGAAATAGTACGCATTAATATAGCTTAAATGTTTACCATTTTGCTTGTCTTCACTTGCAATTTATTTAACTTTACCCAAATCCTTTCAGTAAAAGATACGTTTTAAAATATTTTACTATTACTCTAATTTTGTTTATAAGAGAAGAATTAAACTTGAATGCAATTTTAAGCTCACTGTGATATCCACAGTGGTCGATCGGATTTCTATACCTTTCCTTCTAATAACTTGTTTTTCGATTGGAAATCTTGTCAAACATAAACTTTGATAAGATATGTGCATTGCGCTGCAGACATGATACAAAAAAGTAATGCAAGTAGTAAACACCTTTTTAAGACATTCTGATGAAATTATCAGAGTGGTATTTCCCGAATATATGCATGTATAAGAATTTTTTTATTATAATAAGACATTGGATAAACTGATTATTGAATATGTTTTTTAATAGCAGTTAAACGTAATTTAGGAAAAATATTCATAATAAAATATAAAAAGAAACTTTTTTATAAAGTGCCCTACACAAATTTATAAAGCCACATTAGACATTGTATACAACTTGGTGGGTTTATATTATACCATTAATCTCCCATACCCAGAAATTTTCTATAAAAATCATTTTGCTTATAAAATGTAATCCCAAGTTTTATAATGTCTAAAATGGCTTTTGAAATTTCTTTATAAATTTCTGTAGGACACTTTACAAAAAAGTTTCTTTATATATTTTATAACGAATATTTTTTAATTTTCAAATTACTTGCCCAACTTTGATTTTACAAATTTTTGTACTTGACAGATGCGTTTTGCATAGTCGATGATTTTAGTAGGATTTCATGTATTTTTTGTAATTAAAAAAAAATTAAGATAGGTATGATCAATTAATTTAATATAATTAAAATCAATAACTTATTAAGTATGAAATATTGAATTAATTGTTTGTATAATTTTCATTGGAAATTAATTAAATTAATTTATTATTTCATTATATTGAAATTTCGATTGGTTTTTTAAATTTCCACTTAAAATGGAAAGAGAGGCTAGGTTCACTGAACTTAACCGATACTTCATTTTCTATCAGCTTTTATAGTAATATATTTTGTTCTCTTGAATGAAAAATGCATAATTACCTTATTATCTGAAATTGTGTAAACAATTAGATAATGGTTTTAACAAAAAATGTTTCTTTTAAAAATGACAAATTACAGCATTAATTACAAAGAAACATAAATTTTAAAAATGTATTTCAGAACCAAATTGTTTAAACAAAACAAATTATTTCAACAAATACAAATTTTCTACCTATAATGGGGTAGTGAACTACATAATTAATAAAAAGCGACAAAGTTCACCAAGAATTAACTAAAAACTAGAGTTTTCTACTTCTCTTTAAACAAAGTTACTAGTAAGTAATAATCAATTGTTTAAACAATTGGTAAACTCTTGAAACAATGGTCAGTTTTCCTTTAAATGACTAATTGTCCGATTAAACGTAAAAAAGTACCTTTTAGTGAATTAATAACGTATGGCACAAAAGGTTAAAACAGAGATCATCTGCGTCAATTTTGAGCATAATTGTCAATTTCAGTTCTTTGAGGCATTTTGAGGACTCCATAAGGGGGGTGGGTGGCTTCAAAATTTAATGCAATGTAGCGGAAATTATTCGTTGTAGATTCCCAAACTAATTTTAACAATCTTCCGAAAGCTAAGTCTAAACCCAGAAACGTGAAACTCATTTTTCCGATAACAAACATTTTCCCATATTATATGCTCTTTTCCCCTTTGAGATGGTTCAGAATTTGAGAATTTCAATTTCAAATTGTTTAAAAATTTGCAGCCACTTCGAGTTGTGAAATTGTGTTATTTTAAATCAAACAAAAATCTTGCTAGTCGATCAAAAGGATTTTAATGAATTCTTTTCATTTATCGTACAATTTTTTTGGGACGCCGGTGTAAGATTCGCTATAACAAAAGTAACATATTTTTGTGCGGCTGTGATATTTAAAATATATGAAGACATCTGGGATTATAAAGTGAGAAATTTATTCTGAGATTTTAATCTGTAGATTAAAAACGTAATACTTAAGCACCATATTTTACACACAAAAAAATGGAATATCACACATTATTATATATCTAGGTTAAATATTTACCATTTTTCTTGATTCTTCACTTGCAATTTATTCAACTTTTCTCAAATTATTCTACTAAAAAATTCGGTTTGAAATATTTTACAACTACTGTAATTTCTCGAAGAAACACCGTGAAGAATTTCTCAAAACTCAAAGCCGGAATGAGATTTCAAACTCATATTACTGCGATAGCTAGAGAGTATAGAGGGTCAAATGGCTTTTATACCTTCTCGTCTCATAACATTTTTTTCGATTAGAAATCTTGTCCAACATAAACTTAGATAAGATCTCATACATTGTGCTGCAGATAAGGACAACTACGGTCCAACTGACCAACTTTGATTTTACAAATTCATTTGAAACATATCCTTTGCGTCTGCGTCTGGTATGGAAAATTCATTCAAGTTATTAGTTTATGAGTAAGTTCGTTTAAAAGAATTGCTCACGTAACAGTCTGGTACATGCCCTTTAAGGCAACCTCGGGCTTGATTTTTAGCCCATGTATTAGAAATGACATGTTTCCTCCTACAAGGATGAATTGTTCAATGTAATATTTTAACCACATAATCTCAATGGGATAATACACAACAAGAGAATCTCCTTTTTTTGAAAAATGGTCTTGTTTTTTTTACATTCTCATTGTAATGAGAAGGTATTAGTTTTATGTAAAATTTGACTTTGTCGGTTTTCATCAAATCTCCACATTTTGAGACCCCCTGAGTCGGAAAAAATGATTTTTACGAATGTGTCTGTCTGTCTGTAGTCTGTAGTATCGTGCAGGCACGATAACTTTCGAAAGATTGATCAGATTGGATTGTGCTTTGGCACAATTTTTTAAGGCCTAAAAAGAAAGAACGAGTTCTTTAACCAGCTATTTTGGATACAAATTCAAAAAGTGAGCACATTTTGAAAATTGTTGAGACCGCTTTTTTTAAAGATTTGAAAATTCTATGTACGGTTATTGGTAGTACTCAAAAAGACGAACAAAATATCCTAATAACTTTTTCTGATAAAAAAAGAATTACCGGAATTATAGCATTTTCAAAATTCCCAAAAATAAACGAAAATGAACATTTTAAGCCAAAAAACGCACGATATGAAAAAAAGTCACAAAAAAAATAATGAAAAATCAAAAATTCCATTTTGCTGTCAAACTATGCAAGATATGACAAAAGATGAATGAACCAAAATTGTGCACCTAAAAAAGATCTACAAATTTGTTATTATTCACTTTTTGATATGACGCATAGTTTTTGTTTTATTCGTAGAAAACAGTATTGAAAATAGAAAAATTCAATTCTTAGACGAATAACACAAGCTACGAAAAAAATGAAGAGACAAAATTTGTTCATTCAAAAAAGTGGTACCAATTTGTTATTAATCATGTTTCGATAGGACGCGTAGTTTTTGTTTTATTCGTGAAAATAACATTGACAGTAAAAAAATCCAATTTTTGGAAAAACGATGCAAGGTACGAAAACAGATGAATGAACAAAAGTTGTGCATTCAAAAAAGATTTACAAATTTGTAATCAATTTTTGTTATAAGAATAGGGGAGCGGCGGCGAATGCGGCGCACGCAAAGGAAAATGCACGATTAAAATTCAAATAAAAAGTAAAATATTGTAATAAAATATATTTTGTTTAGGGCAATATCTTACCAATGCTCTATGCATGCAGATAATTTAATTGAAGTTCATTAAAACAGTTAATTAATGTGTTTTCCAAAAAGTGCATCTGCGCCAAGTTATCCTACCTTGTTTGGTAATGTGGCGCGTTTCGATTTCAATTCATAATTATTGAATAAAAAACAAAATATGAAGAAAAATGAGTAAAATTTAATAAAAATAAGATAAATATATTTACGTTTAATATAATTAACATATTTGAGGGATTATGTCTGCGAAATTTCAAGAAAAAATGTTTTTTTAACAGTGCAGAATGTCTCACAATAATTTGATGAGTGCTACAAATGTTGTATTTTAAGATAAGCTTACAGACGTTTTATAAACAATAAATCCAAATTATATTAAGAATAAGTAAATTTTATTCTGTTCCAAAACAGTTATAATGATTCAACGTTCAAATAATATCATTACTTTAAACCTTCTAAATATTTATTCTGTCAGAACAAACCTAACCTGAATGGTAAAAAGATTTCAAAATCCAATTATTCTAAAATAATTCTAAAATACACGATAGTTATTAGAATAAAACTTTTTTATGCATATTAGAAACGAAATATTATTACTTCGAGTAAATATTTCTTACCTTTTTACTGAAACCAGCACTTTGTTACTACAAAATCCGCATTGCATGTTAAGATTCTCGAAGCAAGACAAACCACGTGCGCCAAGTTACCTGCCGATTTTAGTCCCGAATGCGCCATATTAGTCGCATGTGAATAGTATTTAATAAAGACTTTTCCCATAAAATTTTAATAATTTTACTAAAAATGTTAAACTTTGAAGCATTCAAGAAACTCGGAACAGTATATTTACAAAAAAATTTACAAGTTTACACGAAACTTCTGTAATTTTTTACTTGTTTTTAGCTACTCTTACAATACAAGCAAAAGAACCAAAACTAACTTTTCGTCATAAAAATCAGGCAATTAATTTAATTATCCCAATTTTTCGATAATGTAACGTTGAAAACATATATACATGTAATGAAACTACCTCCACAAGCAGAAAATGCGTTAATATTCGAAAACTCGAACGCGCCACATTAGCTGCCGCGCCGCATTCGCCGCCGCTCCCCTACATTCAAAATGAAAAAAATTAACTTTTTTGAAAAACGGCAAAAGCTAAAATAACATTTTAACTAATCAAATTTGTTGCCTAAATTATATCATTATTCTTCATTTGAAATCAAATACAAATTTAGTAATTTGTATATATAACACGAAACACAAAGTGCGCGATCAAGGTATTTCGGAGGGCGACGACCAAATCGCGTGTCCGTAAGTGCGCACAGAACCGAGCGTGGAACGCAAGGTTCAAACGATTTTCAAATCAAATATCGAGCGCGAAGCGCGAGTGTCTGGATGAGAATCTGTTCCTTAGTCGATAGAACCTTAAGTAAATAAAGTTCCTTTTCAGTCTAAAATAAAAACAAATGTAACAATCACTTCATATGTAGAGGTTTTGATAATTTTATAATATTTGCAAATAAAGTTTTTCTTTTCATCGAAGTCGAACACGAAGTTCAAAAATCTAGAGGAACCGAGCGTAAAGCGCGATGTAAATACGTCCGAGCGCGTAGGGCGAGGTGAATACATTATTGAGCGCGAAGCGCGCGATAAATATATGATCGAGCGCGAAATTGAATTTTAATATGCTGCATTAGGTTCATTACATAATGACGAGACGATTAAAAAAAGATAGAAAAAAATCGGTCAACCCGTTCAATTTCTGTTGGGAGTTTTGGTAATTTTTCATTTTATTTAAGATTACCTTCAATATTGAGAATATTGACCGATTTTCTTAATCCTTTTTTCCATTTTGTTTCCAATTATATCATTTTCAAATTTTATCAGCTAATACAAATTTAATCGATCCATGCTTTGCGCAATTTTAGAGATTGTGATTTACTTTGGTCTTTATCGAAAGACAAAAACAGATTCGAGGAGATTAGATAATTGCACATCGGAGTAATTAATTAATTACTCAATTGATGATTAATCAATTGAATATTGCTTCCTCATAGATGGGCGTTTATAATGACCTAAATTTTCGAATATACTTTTATACTTTCAATCCGAACAGTCTCTTTTTAGTTAAGGGCATGCGACACAGCGAAATACCTATATTGCCGACCTCACTTTATCAGTTCACTGAATATTTTTTTTTTGAACCTGAGAACTTTTTTACAAAATAAAATATCGAGCTGTAACTTTGGAAAATGTATTAGAATACAATAAAGTACGTTAAAGTACTTCATTTGGGTAGGAACTTCACTAAAAATTATTTCCGAACAAATTAAAACTGGGAGTCTATTGTCACATATTTTTTCTGAACCTCAAAATTTTTTGAACGTTCGAACTTTTTTTATACATAAAACATCAGCCTCAAACTTTCAGCAATGCAAGAGCCGACAGAAAACTACGTTAAATGCAGTCATTTAATAATAAAAGATATAAAAAAAATTATTTCAACTAAATCACATCCGACTCTAGGACGAGCCAGCTGTTAGAGCCTCATGTAGTGGCCGCCAGAGGTCGTCTTTTCGTGCATTGCCAAGTCTACTAAAAGGCGATTTCTGGCGGCCACTACACGAGGCTCTCACAGCCGGCTCGTCCTGGAGTCGGATGTGATTTAGTTG
>CAKNYM010053225.1:539484-571378 GCA_932195095.1 Andricus curvator
AAAGCAACGTGGCTGACTGCAAGAGCCGGAGCTCTCGGGCGATGGGGACGCCACATCCCTACGCCTATTGACTACGCCAATGAAGATTTATTATTATTATTATTATTATTAAGAATATTTCTGACACATACTAATTTTCGCGAAGAGAGTTATTGTGAAGGAGACGAGTTACGATTTTCAGGAAGGATTTCAGTGGATTGAAAAATACAAGGTACTTATAATGTCCTACTTGGTAATTTATTCTTAAAAAAAATATTGACAGAAAGAAAAGTGAGGGGTAGAATTTTATAAATTGAACAATTTTCAACAAGGTTCACCTGAGAAACCTGAAAAACCTGGAATGGTCGGAGAATTTGCATAGATCTGGAAAAACCTAGAAATGGCAGAGAATTTTTTTTTAGACAGGAAATTTATTCGAGAACGTGCTTAAATTTTGTTTAAAATTGTAATACAGTAAAGTCTCACTTATTTCAAGTCCCGCTTATTTCAAGCCTCCTGTATGCAGTTATTTCAAACTGCGCAGTTCCGTCAACCCCCACCACGGTCCCTGAACACTCTCCTCCGCGGCTGTGGGTGACCAATGAAAAAAAAAGAGGTCCGAACAGCGCCCTCGTTGGTTTGAATTGAGTATTTTAGGATGACGTCATGGGAATGCAGACTTTTTCGAGAAAGTATTCTGAACGTAAAAGTCGTAAATGTACAAATAGTAATATTTTCCAAGTGTAGAATGTATTTTCTCAGTCACGTTCCATTCTTTTGTCGATTCACGACCGTTCAGTTTCACGAAAGAAACGAAAACATCCTGATCCTAAATTGCAGGTTCGTGGCAGGTCAAATTAGTAACCTCAAATTTCGAAAAGTTGCTTGTAGTTCGTGACACTGAAAGGTCGTCACTCGAGAAAAGAATGAGACATGACTGAGAAAATAGATTTCACACTTGAGAAATATTACTTTTTAGACCTTTATCACTTACCTCTACTTTTAGAAATGTTCTCCAAAAGTTCGTGTGCAGCTAGTTGCAGTCCTATACTGCAACCTAACCTTTCTGACGGCTGACATTTCGACCTAGCCTAGCATTGCCGCGAAATATTTGAGTCGCTTTTTGATTCTATTATATTTCTTTTTTAGTTGGCAACATGTACTATTTCCAATAAATTTTACTTTAAACATGTCGTATGTCAACAACAACACTGGCCAACGGACCGCAACATTTTCAACTGCACAAATCGAGGCAAACGTTTCCAATTAGAACACATAATATTGCGCAATCTCCGCATGTGAGTAACTGTATCTTTGTCCCTATGCTGCTGGTGTTTTTCATGCAAGAGTCGTAACCGTCTCTCGCCCCTTGAGCTGAGAAACTGCGTGGGGCAGCAGTTCTAGGAATGTCGGGTCTAGTTATGTGTTTTATTATAGATAGTATTTATTGATTTCAAATTGACCGCGGTTTTCGGCACATGCGCAGATGAAAAAGTTGCTTAGAGCATGTGCAGCGATACAAGGTCAGGCAGCCAATGAACGTCGCTTGATGAAAAGAACCTGCCCACTCGCGGTAGAGGTGGGGTCCCCTCCAGCCTTGAAAATAACGAATCCCTACGTTTCAAGGACGTGGGAATAAGTGAGACTTTACTGTATAAAATTAAACAACAATGATTCTTCACTTGTACAATTAGCTTTATATTACTGAATTGTTGTTGAAAATTCTTTTTTTTTCGTTGTAAATTAATTTTTCATATTGAAAATTTAACTATTCTATTTTTTGTTGAAAATTCATATTTTTGTTTGAAAATTCAATAGTTTGATTGACATTTTTTCTCTCTCGACTAAAAAATCTTGCTTAGTTGAAAATTCAACTCATTTCGTTGAAAATTCTTTTTTTTTTTTGTTGCAAATTAATTTTTCAGATTTAAAATTTAACTATTCTATTCTTGATTGTAAATTCATATTTTTATTAAAAATTCATCTTTTCGTTTGAAAAATCAACAGTTTGATTGACATTTTTTCTCTCTCTTGTCTAGAAAATCTTTCTTAGTTGAAAATTCAAGTTATGTTGAAAATTCGTCTTTTTTGGTCGAATACAACTGTTTTTGATTTAAACTTAAAATTTATTTTTTGTTGAAATATCAACTATTCCATTTTTTGTCGAGAATTAATAGTTTTTTATGGAAATTCAACTACTTGGTTGAAAGTTAAACTCTTTTTAATTATTTTTTTTTGGTTAAAGATTCATCATTTTAATTGAAATCACGTTGATTGAAAATTCAACTACTTTGTTGAAAATTCGTTTTTTTTTTTACTTGAAAATTATTATTTTTAACGGAACTTATAATTATTCCATTTTTTGTTGGAAATTGATCTTTTTTAGTTGAAAACTCAACTATTTGGTCAAAAATTATATTTTTACCGAAAATTTAACTATTCCAGTTGAAACTTTAACTACTTTGTTGAAAATCCTTTTTTTGTTGAAATCTTATTTTTTAAATTGAAAATTTAACTAATAATTCAACTATTCCAGTTAAATATTCCATCATTTTAGTTTAAAGTTCATCTCTTTGGTTGAAAATTAATCTTTTTGGTTGAAAAGTCAACTATTTCAGTGAAAGATCCATAATTTTAGTTGAAAATTCATCACTTTGATTGAAGATTTAACTATTTTGTTGAAAATGCATTTTTTTTTTGAAAATTAATCTTGTTAACTGAAAATGTAATAACTCCATTTTTTGTTAAAAATTGATCTTTTTAGTTGAAAATTCATGTATGTTGTTGATATATCGTCTTTTTTGTAGAAAATTTATCTTTTTGTTACATATGAAGATAAAATAAAATTTTTTTTCAATTATTATTCAAATTTATCGAAGTTAGGGACAAATTCGAAGAAGACATTACTTATGTTTTTAGTATTACTTATTTGATTAATTAATCGATGGTGACAATATATTTAAGAATATGTTGTAATATAATTTGTCAAAGCTACCCAAATTAAACATGTTAGTTACTTTCACAAATGAAAAAACAGTTATTAAATTTTACATATAAAATGTACTATTTTTGCAAATTTAGATTTTTACAAGGACTAAAAACAACATTGTTTATAATAGACTCGCGAAATTGTATACATATTCCGAGTCGATTGTTTAAAAAAATGCGAAATACGTAAATGGCTCCGTACTATGAAAAAGCCTGAAAAATTCTTAAGATACCTGGAAAAAACTGGAATTGTCAGATTTTTTTCCCCCAGGATTTGAGTAGACATCCTGGTATTGATTTAGAATCATTACCCTGTAGTCTACGTCTTTCAAAACCTTTTTAAGTCGATTTTGCTAAAAATATTGCTTAAAAAAAATTTAAGAAAAAGTAAAAATTATTTTTAACTTTAGGTTACAGATGTTCGTTTCTCATTGAGTATGATTTATCGATTGTATACGGAAAATGAACTACCAAAGTCTGATACTTCTCTAAAAACTATTACATTTACTGGTGTCAAGTTGGAAGCTAGAATAATGCAATTTTTTATGCGAGTGGCAAAAAGACAAATTGATGCAAACTTATGGTAATTTATTCTTACTTATTCTTACTATTCGTCCTATATTTAGTATAAAATTTGTTCGTAAACCAAATAATTAAAACTTTGGTTGAAAATGGTTTTAACTTTACTTATAGGTGCAACGGAGATGTCAACCCCTATGTTTGGTGGAGCAATTAATAACATTGATTTAAACTCTTGTGGCTATTGATTCCCAAATATGGAAATGAAAATCATTGATGTACAGACAGGGACAATTTTTGGCCCAAGAGATAAAGGAGAAATTTGCTTTAAATCAATCTATTTGATGAAAAGTTACTTTCAAAATCAAAAGGCGACGGAGGAAGCTATTGAATCAGAAGGTTTTTATATTGAATTACAAACAATTATAATTAATCAGATAAATTAAGTTTTAAAATATTTTTCACAAATTTAAGTTTAGTACCGTGCATTTACTGCTAGTTTATAAGTTTAAACAAATATTTTATATAAATGTAATTGAATTTAACACAGGATGGCATATGGCATCACACTGGCGACTTTGGCTATTATAACGAGTCTGGTTTAGGATATATTCTTGGCTGAGTAAAAAATACTTTGATGGTACAAATAAATGGAAATATTTTACTTCTATGGAAAGCTGACCGTATAGAAGTTCCAATTCTATCAGATTTAGTAATTTCGAATCATTCACTGATTTTCCCTTTTGTAGCGATCATGAATGGTTCAAAGGTAATTACTATTTTTTTTGTTGATTAAAAAAATCTGATAATAATGTGCAATATATAATAGACAACTTTAAAGTTGAATTATATTCTCCAACTGTAGGTCACAGAAGAGGAACTTAGTGAACTTGTGAATAATTTAAGCGATCACTATACATACCAATTGCTGTCAAAATATTGGACAAGCTGCCATGAACATGGAATGCAAAAGTTGATTTGAGGGATCTGAAGAATATAGCTGAATATCCCATGTAAAAGAAATAATATTAAGAATTTTTGATTTACGTATAAGATATTCAAAGAATTTTATAAATTTAATTTTAGAAAGATTTAATAAAGTCTATAATGTTATACTTATCTACACGTATTACCTTATAAGTCGTTCTAAAATATCTATATGAAACCGTTCTTATTTTATTCAAAATATTTGAGTATGATTAATTATATTGTGCAGTTCTTTAATATTGAATATTTAATAATAATTAATTTTCAACCAAAAAGAGTGTAATAGTTATTATTTCCATCAAAAAATATTTTAATTTTCAATAAAAAACCTGTTAATTTAAACTAAAACATACGTATTTTCAACCAAAAAGTTGAATTTACATCACAAAAATATGCATTTTCTACAAAAATAATTGAATTTTCATCTAAGAAAAAAACGAGTTTCCAACAAAAGAAATCAATTTTCAACTGAAAAATATCAATTCTCTAGCAAAAATGGAATAGCTACATGTTGAGTAAAAAAAAATTAATTTTCAACAAAAAAACTAATTTTCGACCAAATTTGTTAAGTTTTTAATAAAAAAATGTCTTTTATCTAAAAGGATGCATCTGCAATAAAAAAAAAATTTAAACCAAATAGTTGAATTTTCAACCCAGAAGATTAATTTTCTACCAAAAAAGGACAAATTTTCAACAAAATAGAACAATTTTCAAGTAAAAAATATAAATTTTAAAAAGAACATAGAATAGTTTAATTTTAAGTTAGAGAAATAAGTTTTTAACCAAATGAAATAAATTTTCAACGAAATAGTTAAATTTTCAACCAAACAGATGAACTTAAAACCAAAAAGATTAAATGTCTATGAAAAAAATTTCGACGAAAAATGGAATGGTTAAGTTTTTAGTTAGAAAGATTAATTTTCAACGAGGGGCGTCTCACTCAAAAAATCACGGCTTATTCCGTCAGAAATCAGAGGGCAATCTGTAAGGATTCCGGTAAGGCAATGTATGCCGTAAAAATCAAAGTAGGAAATCAGCAGGGAAGGTACGAATTCGTGAAATAATCGTTTGAAAACGGAAAATCCGTACGAGTCCGATGGTTTTTGATGAAATCGTTAAGTATTCGTAGCAGTCCGTAAGGACTTCGAGTGGAACCGTAGGGAATCATTGGGATTCATGCTTGAATTCGTAAGGAATTCGAGGGGAGTCCCCGCAACGACCGCGCGACCGGACAAATCTCGGACCTGCGCAGTATGCATGGTTATAAAATTTGATAATTGGCTTGATGAAATTAAATATTTAGAAGGCCTAAATCAAAATAATCTTGCTAAAAATAATATAAAATATATTATTCTTAATCTATTTGACGAAAAAGTTACTCTTGTAGAAGGGTCAAAAACGGAAAATAAGTTTCTTATCATTTAAATTTAAATTTTATATATTTTAAATAATTATTATCCATTTTATTAAATATAAAGTTTTTATCAGATGGTCGCCACAGAATAAAAGCTTTGTTATTTTTTCCCGCCGGTGTTGATGTTCATTTTAATACCGACAGATACCCTTCCCCGTGTAACAGACCGTAACATTTCCTTCGCCCCCCCCCCCTTAACACAGTGCCGTAACATTTGTTGTATTATGTTTAAAAACATAATAAAGGTTTTCTAAATAAAAAAAAAGGTTTTTTAAGATGAAGTGTTGTATAGAAATAAATAAAACAACATTTTGATGTAACACTGAAAGCTTCTAACATTTTTTTTTAGTCACAAATATTGAAATTACTTACAACAAAAGACGAATTATCAGTTTGTTTTTAAACTTATATAAATATAAATTTTATAAGATTCTTGAAAAAATTAAAAAATATTTTTGAATATTTCAGATGTGTTAAAAAAGAATCTAGAAGATTTAAAAAAATATATTTTACAGGATTCTAAAAAATATTAGGAAAAATTCGAGCCTTTTTAAAAGATATTCACGACATTTAGAAGTTTGGAAGAAATAAAAAATCCCTTACAGTTCATTCTTCAAAATAAAAAATCCTGAAAAATTTTCCCATAAATCTTAAGAAATTCCTTTTTTTATCCTCTCAAATTTTTTAAACCTTCTAATATTTTTAAATTATTTAAATTTTTCGTGATGTTTTTTAGTTCTGCAACCTTTTAAAAATTGTCTTAAAATCTTTCAGATTCTTCTTTGAAAATTTTAGAAATCTTTTAAAATGTCTTGAAATCTTTTTAAATCTTCTCTTAAAATTAATTTTTCATAACGAAAATTATTTTAATTTTTCTTAGGAACCAAAAAATTTTTTTTATTTTCTTGAAACCTTTCAAAATTCCTAAAATGTCTTATACTCAAATTTGTTCTAAAATTATGCATTGTGGCAAAATTTTGCTTTTAAATCTTTTACATACTCTTTCTCAAAATTTGAGGAAATAATTTAAAATGCTTTGTATTCTTTTTCAATTTTATCTTAGAATTCATTAAGAAAAAAATCATTTTAAATTTTCTTATGAATCTTAAGAACGAGCTTAAGAATATGTTTTCGTTCTCTTGACGCCCTGTATAATTGAGTTTACCTAAAAAATTTTTAAATCCTGAGAAATTAAAAGAATTGTCTCAAAGTCTTCGATATTTTTTCCCCTCACACATTTTGCAAAATTCAAAACTTAAAATTATTCTTCTACAATTAAACCTAAATCATTTGTAGGTGATTCTAAGATCAATCTATTAAGATTATTAAATTTTCCAATTAGGAAAAGAAAACAATCCAAAATATTTAAATACATTTCTAAAAAAATGTTTTTCACTAAAATTCAATGCATACTTATTACACAAATTATTTTTTTATATTAAATGAAAGAAAATATTTCTTACAAAAAATTGAGGTAAAACTATGTAAACTGGATTTAAAGGAATCTTAAAATTATTCATAAGCAAACCCTGCAGATTGGAAAGAATCATTTGTTTAGTGTCTCTATTTAAAAATATTTTTAAATTAACATTGAAAAGAATTTCATTTCACTACGAATAATTTTTGCAAAATAAGCAGGAAAAATATTCATAATTAAAAAAATAAAATTCCAAAACAACCTCCCTTTTCAGCTAATTAGAGAAAAGAATAAAATAATGGAAAAAACAGGGAGAAAAAGGGAAAAAGGCAACCAAAAAACCAACCTCTCACTTTTTTCTTTCTCCGTCCTTTTTATACTACAAGGGGACCAACATGTTTCGAGGTCAATTTAAACCTCCTCATCAGGGATTAATTATAGGGAATAACTAGAGGTATGAAACATTAATATAACCTGTAAAGAAAATATTAATTAAAAATTAATTAAGTTTAATATAATCAAAATTAATAATTGAGAAATTGATTGTTTAATAGAAAATAAAATTTTTCTATTATCTAGTTAATGAAAATTACTTTAACCAATTAATTACTCTATCCCATACTTTATTTTATTATATCTTGAGAGGTCCCTTTTTAAATTGATAGCCTTGTTACCTTCTCTCTTTATAAATAAAATCTCCATGAATTCTCTCTTTTTCTGATTTCTTTCATGATAAAGAATTTTAATATCATTCCAATTAAAGTCATGACCATGTGTAACCTTATGTTTTGAAAGGACTGAGTGATATCTAGGACTTCTGCGAAAATTATTTTCATGTTCATTTTTCCTAAGTCTAAGAGCTCTTTTTGTCTGCCCTACATAAACTGCATTGCAATCTTTACAATTAATTTTGTAAATAACACATTTTTTGTCTAGCGTTTCATATCTATCTTTCCCTAATTTTACAATCATATTGTTTTTGTTTTTTATATATTTTATTCTGTTATGCGCATGGTTTCCTATGAATTCAAACGAGTAATGGTTAAGAAGAAGAATTTGTTTGCAATGTTCAATATTTTTTTCATGGAAAACTGGATGTGATAATTTAAGGGCTCTATCAATCAATTTTTTAATGATTCCTATTTTATTTTGAATAGAGTGATTTGAAAGAAAACTAAGTGTTCTACCTGAACAAATCTTTTTCCTATGCCAGTCAGTAATAATATGTCTTTCATCAGTTTTAATTAAAGTCAAATCTAGAAAATGTAATTTACCTTCAGTTTCAATCTCAACAGTAAATTGTAATCTAGGGTGTATACTATTAAAATCATTAAGAAGAGTGTTAAAATTACTTTTATGTACACTAAGTACTGAATCGTCAACATATCTTGCATAAAAATCAATATTAAAATTGATTTTTTGAAAAACATAATTCTCTAAATCCTTCGTGACAATTTCAGCTTTTTTTATATTTTTTTTTCTATTATTATTTTTTCTATTTCTATTATCCTTAAGGGCGATTTTATTAAGTTTTGTTTCCTTTTCAAAACATTCCTTGATAATAAAGGCGGGAACTTGTTGATTTAATTTCTCAATAATTTATTTTCTTTGAACATTAAAAGAATGTATCTGTGAATGGCAATCCTTAATAGTCAAATTTAAGAGCGATTTTTAAAATTTTTCAGTATTTATATTTTGGTATACGGCCATACCACGCTGAAAAAACCAGTTCTCGTCCGATCACTGAAGTTAAGCAGCGTTGGGCACGGTTAATACTTGGATGGGTGACCATTCGAGAATACTGCGTGCTGTTGGCACATCGTGGGTGTGGTGAGCCCACACTTGTAGTTATTTACTACAAGAAACTATCCACCTAGAAACACTACCCGAACCGGGTAGTGTCACGCCTACCCTGAAAGGGAAATGTCTTAATGGTATACTTACTTACACATACTTACTATATCAAATTTTTCTTTATTTCTTTTGTTTTTGAAATGAAAGCTAACATTTTTATTAATGTCAAAAATCTTCTTAGGAGAAACATTTAAAACAATGTAATACCAAAATCTTTCCAAATTATTAAAAAGTTTCTAAATTTTTTTTGAATTCTTCAAAATAAGTTTTTCCCATAATCTAATTTTTCTTATCTCTTTGAAAATGTAAAAAAGTTTAGAAATTATAGTGTGGTAGCCTCGGTGGTAGCAAAATGTTAAGAACAGAATTATTTTCCAATATATGTTCAAGATATTTTACTATTAAATATTAATAAAACGATTTGCACTTATACATTAATAAATCCATTAAATTTATCAATTAATTTTCACACGTTAAAAATTAAGGACAAAATCAACATAATTTTTTTTACTCTAGAATTAATCAAATTGTAATAATTCATGACTATATAAATTACTAAATTCTTATATAATTTTCATCCTTAGTATTCCTATTGTCACTTTAACTTGAAATCATTTATAAATGTTCTTTAAATAGTTTTTAATGTTCAGAAATCATTAGAAAAAAAAGAAATATTTAAGCAGTGAGTGCGTCACTCGTACTTTATACGCATTGTACGACTCCGCGCTTCGCAGTCACTGCTTGGATTCGTCGGATTCGTCAAACTTTGTGGGACTCTGGACGAATTCGTAGGTCCAACGCTCCGCAACGCTGTGACTGTACAGCGTTCGGAGCTCCCGATTCCGAAAAAAGGATTCCGGTTCGTCAATATCAGAATTCATCAAAATCGTTAGGATTCGTACGAATTCGTTTACTTTGTTCGTACGATTTCATTTGAATCCTGAGTGAGACACCCCTCGATTTTCAATAAAAAAAAAAACTAATTTTCAACCAAAGAAATGAAATTTCAACCAAAATGATTAATTTTCTACCAAAAAAAGAATTTTTAAAATAAAATACATGAATTTTGAACAAAATATTTTAATTTGTAATGGAATTTTCAACCTAAAAGTTGAATTTTTAACCAAAAAGGTGAATTTTCTATTCAAAAAAAAAAAAAAACTTTCAACTGAATACATGAATTTTCAACTAAAAAAAAAATAAATTTTCAACAAAAAATAGAATAGTTTAAGTTTCATTCAGAGAAATAGGTTTTTAAGCAAATAAAATAAATTTTCAACGAAATAGTTCAATTTTCAACCAAAAAAATTAATTTTCTACCAAAAAGATTAAATGTCTATAAAAAAAATTTCAACAATAAATCTAGGTTAATTTTAAGTTAAAAAAATTAATTTTCAATAAAAAAAACCTACGTTTCAACTAAAGAAATGAATTTTTAACCAAAAAGATCAATTTTCTACAAAAAGGAATAATTTTGAACAAAATACATGAATTTTCAACCAAATATTTTAATTTTTAATAAAAATTTTCAATCTTATAGTTGAATATTAAACCAAAATGGCAAATTAGTCGTCAAGAAGATTAATACTCTACCACAATAGACAATGTTTTAACAAAATACAGAAATTTTCAGTTAAAAAAATTAATTTTCAATGAAAAATGAATAATTTTCAAGCCATAAAAATTAATTTTGTACCAAAAAGAAAAATTTTCTACTAATACAAAATAATTTTAAACAAAATACATGAATTTTTAACCAAAAAGATGAATTAATCACAAAGAAGATTAATTTTCTACCACAAAAGATAAAGTTTTAACAAAATACAGAAATTTTTAACCAAATAGTTGAATTTTCAACTGAAGAATATGGCACAGTTAAAAAAATAATTTAAAAAAGGTTAGCAAAATAGTTGAATTTTGAACAAAAAAAAAGTTTTTTCAACTAAAATGATAAATCATCAGGCGAAAAATCCGTTTTTCTTTCTATGAAAAATATGCCCCATATGAAAAAAATATTTCTATCTTGAAAAATATGGAAAACCTCCAAAGTGTAATGTTGTGAAGTGAAGTCATATTACAGAATCAATATGTAAAGAGAAGCTCAAATTTCTAATAGAACTAGAAAAAATTAATCGTTTGTGCGAAATTTCATCATGATACATTTGTGTGACAAAATATATCCACAAAACGCAGTGAATGGAGCCTTATATAAAATTCGAATTAAATTCAAATATTCGAATTTAATTCTATCTTGATGAATAGTTCATCCGTAAATACCTTGAAAATGTAGATATTTTCTATGTTTCTTAAATGTTTAAAAAAATATTAAAAATACGGTGTCAGTTTATTACACACGGGGAGAGTCATATTTTGACAATGAAAAAAATAATCTGCCAGTTTTAAAGAATCGTAAGTAAGTGGAAAGAATTGTGTTTTAATATTGAATTTACTGGAATTTTCTAGCTATTATAAAGAAGCTTAAGTAAAATTGTAAATCATATAAAACGTTTTCAAATCATATAAGATTGTCTGTAAAATCCATAAAAAAATTTTGGAAAATAAACCGAGTTTTTTTCTAAACAAAGGTTAATCAGTGCGCGCATAGCGCGCACAATGTTCTAGTAATACCTTAAATGTGTACACCTTAAAATTTGTTTAACCTTAAATTTATAAATGAATTTAAACTATGTAAGTAAAAATTTGTCTGGAATCAAGTAAAGATTTCACAAATTATGATTGTAACGCCAAATTGAATAATCTTTTAAAAGGTTGCTCTTTGAAAGCCGAAAATGTACTCTAACTTTTCATGAGGTGTGTATAAACCATTTTTATAAACAGATTCACTTCTTTCGCGCTTTTGAACATAGAACATTTTTATTTTCTGCCGGATCATTTTTTTTTCATCTCAAGAATAATATCTTCTCACAACAGATTGTCTCAGGTTGTAAGATATTAAACCGCGTTAGTAGTTTTCGGTTTTCTGGTCAGCATTCATTAATATTGTTGATAAATCAACGTTTCGCTCTCAAGACGCAGTGCCCTAATCAGGAATACAATAGAAGCAACTTACTTATGCCTTTAAGGTTTTCACAGCCGAAGTATGGCCAAGAAACTCACGAAACCTTGGCATTCCTCTTATATTGGAATACATTTTTATTTCTATTCAGTTTTTTAAATTTTAATAAATTAAACTAGGTCTAACTTCTTCTTCATATAATGGTTTATTATTCCTTTTCTCACCTCGATTGAGGTCTTAGAATTACATTCCATTACATACACATCCTTTTCATATTATAATTAATGGTACTCACTTTAAACTCTGTTATAAATAATTTTCATACTTATATTTATATATATATATATTCAACAACAAAAATTTATCACTAAATTTATCACATTTAGTCACTAGTTCTCTATGATTTTGTTCAAATTTCGTTAGTTCCATTCAGTATACATTGTCCTGTAAGTATCACCATACTTGGCTCACTGATCACTTTGTTGCTCACTTTCTTGAAGTTCTTGGTACAATTTGTAGAGTTCTTTGCTGAACCAGCATGCGCCCTTCGATACTTTGCCTTTGAGCATTTCAATCATCCAATCTTCTCTCTGGTGCTTTTTCTCAATTGCCTCCAACCAGTTTTTTCCTTCCTGTTTCAGTTTTCCTCTCAGTTCTTTACAGTTCCATATGTGCTTGAAACTTTGCTCTTCTTTTCTGCAGATCCTACATTGGTATGTCTCCCTCCATCCTTTTTGTCCAGCTCTGCTCAGGTTGCCGCATCTCATTCTCGCCCACTCTATTTTCTCCCATTCTTGTAATACTTTGTCAGACAAGTATTTTTCTTCATTCGCTCTTTCTTTGATATCTTTATAGTATTCACAGTAAATAGACTTATCGATCTTGCTCCAACTTTTTTGTACTTCTTGTTCTATTCTGATTTTTACCATCTCTTCAAATCTGGATCCTAGATCGTCTTCCTTTTCTTCCATACTCAGCAGTTTTAAAATATCCGGGCTCCCTAACTCTTCGCATGCTTTCCTCAATTCTTTGCCCCATTGTGTAGCGTTGTTGTTTCTTAGTCCTCTCAATATTTCTTTTAGACATTGTTTCGGCCACCTCGCATCTTCCATTTGATACACCTGTAAAGTGAAGCTTGCTACTCTTTTCAGAGATAAAGCGCACATTTTCGTCCTGCCTGTTTCCATTCTCTATATGTAATCTGGCGTATTTCTGCTCAGTCCTAACGCCATTTTTATGAAACGACCTTGCACCTTTTCTATTACTTTTTTCTCAGACCAGCCCACACTTCTGCCCCATATATGATTACTGAGCTGATAAGTGAATCAAATAAGTATATCTTCCGTCTCAGATTTCCTACTTTCGCTCTTTTCATTAAACCCCAGACTTGATTTTTAACTTTTTGAACCTTTCCTGTTTGTTTTCTTAGATGTTCCATTGATGTATTTCCTATGGTGAACCAGTAGCCTAAATATTTGAATTCCTTCACTGTTTCTATTTGTTCTCCTCCAAAGTAAAATTTATCTTCTTTTGATATTTTCCCTGCCTTTCTGAAGATCATGATCTTTGATTTAGATGTATTTAGTTCCATCTTATTTCTGGTTGTGTATTTTTCTAAGCTTTTTATCATTTCTTTCAGCTCACCTCTGTCCCCTGCTACTATTACTACGTCATCCGCATATTTCAAACAGTATATTTTTGTCTTTCCTATCACCGCTCCTCCAATTTTTCTTCTTTCCCAATCATCTTCTAAGTCATTTACGTGTATGTTGAATAACACAGGACTCAATGGACATCCTTGTCTGACTCCTTTTTTAGTCCAGAAACATCTGTTAGATCCTTTCGTTGTCTTTATCGTATTTTTGGTGCTACCGTACATCGTTTTTATCACTGTTAGCATTCTTCCAGTGATTCCAACCTTCTCGAGTTTCTGCATCAATAATGTCCTGTCAACTTTATCGAAGGCTGCCCTAAAGTCTATGAAGAACGCGTAGAGTTTTCCTTTTTCCTGTTTTAGTTTGTTCTGTATCAGTGAGTTCAGAACAAATATATGTTCCCTCGTCGAGTACCCTGGTCGAAAACCTGCCTGACTCTCTCCTAATATTTTATTTTTCTCCAGCCACGTCCTGAGTCTTTTTGCCATAATCCCTGCTAGCGTCTTGTATGTAGTGTTGAGTAGCGTTATTCCTCTATAGTTTTTCGCATTGTTCTCATCTCCTCCCTTGTAGATTGGATAGATCTGTCCTGTCTCCCACCCTTCTCCTATTTCTCCTTCAGTCCATAATTGGTTGAGAATCCCTGTCAACTCTTCTACTAGTTCTTGGGGTAGTGCTTTAAGGAATTCATTTATGATCCCATCTTCTCCTGACGCCTTTCCCTTCTTCATTTTCCGGATCTGTTCTTCTACCTCTTCTTTCGAAATATCTTCATTCAATTCTCCTAATTTATCTTCTCCTCCTCTCTTCTTCGTTTTAACCAACTCTGGCTCTTCTTCTATTCCTTTCGGCATTTCCTTCGTTTCATCCAATTTCGGTTCTTCTTCTGTCCCTTCCAATAATTCCTTGAAATGTTCAATCCATTGTCCTTCATTTATGCTGGTATTCAAACGTCCTCCTTTTCTTGCTCTGTAGGGTCTCACTGATGTCCAGAATTCTCCTAAGTTCTTGCTCTTCTCCACTTTTCCCCACTTCCTTTCTTCTTCTCCTTGTTTTTTGTCCTTGTACAGTTTTTTCAGTTCTTTTTTGGATTTATTATATTTCACCCTATCGTTTTTCTTTTTTGATCTTCTGAACTTGGCTAGATTTCTTCTGGTTTCCTTTCTTTTTTCATTACATTCTTTATCAAACCAATCTTCATCCTTCTTCTTCCCTTGTTTCATCATCCCAGATTTTTCTGCCGCTTCCGTGATTATTCTCTTGAGGTTGTCAAGTCTTTCCTGTGTTGTCTTTGGTTTTAATTTCGATTCTTCCCAGTTTTTGAGTAGTGCTTCTCGGAACTCTTCCTTTTTATCTTCTCTCCATTTCCAGCGTTCATCCAGAAAACCATCCTCCTGCTGCGCTTGTAAATTCCATTTTGTCGTTGCAATTAGAGGCATATGATCCGATTCTTCTCTTTCGTCTATCTGCATTTCATCAATTGGGTCTTCTTCATCCTTCACGATAAGATAATCCAGGACTGATGCACTGTTTGTTCCAATGCGCGTTAATTTTCCTTTTTCATCTCCCTTCAGTCTTCCATTCATGACCGTCAAACCATAGTCTTCACACCATTTCAGTAGATCTTTTCCTTCTTTATTTAGTACTGCATCTTCCGAGTGTCTTTCCCATTCCTCTTCTCCTACTGAATCTGTTCTCGCTGATTCTTTACCTATTCTCGCATTAAAATCTCCTAAAATTGTAAGAGGATGTCCTTGGTATGTAGATTGTTCCAGAAGTTCTTCTATTTCTTCTCTGATTTTCTTCATCCCGACATTGTTGTAAACGGATACAATTTCTCCTAATTCTCCACCTATTTCGTAATTAATTTTGACTCCGTATTTCCATTCTGAAAACTTGTATTTCGCGTTCTTCAGCTTCCTGCAACCTATGAGCTGTCCTCCCATGGCCCTTCCTTTTTTTTCGTTCCTAGTAGCTCGTTTCATGAACCATTCAAAATCATTATTTAATCTCTTTCTGATTCTCTCTTCTTGCTCCTTCTCTGTCCAGGTCTCCAACAATATTGTTATATCAAACTGTTCAATGTATTTCCAAGTGTCTCTACTTTTTTCAAATCCAGCAATATTCCACAATAGTATTCTAAATTTTTTCTGTTTTATAAAAAAGATTTTTCTGTCAATTTACCTTCTTCTTCATTCCAGTGGATCCATTTGTCGTTGATCTTGATTTTTCTGTATCCCACCTTAACTTCTTTTCCGTTTTCTCTCTCCTTCCTAGCCACTTCTCTTATTTTCCTTTGTACCTCTCTTTCTGTTTTCGTCAGATCGTCGTCTACAAAGATGTTCGTTCCTTTAAGATCAGATTTTCTTCCCAAGATCTCCCTTTTCATTTCCCACGTTTCCAACTTGACCACTAGTACCTTGTTATTCTCTTCCCTTCCAATCTCGTACGCCTCTTTGATTCTTCCCTTTACCTTGATGGTTTCTTCTAGGAAAAGCCGTGCTGTCTCTATCGTTGAGTTTCCTCTCTGCAGTCCTCTTACAACAATATTATTCTTTCTTTCTCTCTTTTCCCACTTTTCCAGTTTTTTCTCCAAGTCACTCATTTTTCGTGTGTCCATGTTCTCATTTTGAACTCTTTTCGGTGCCGACTCTTGTCTCTTCTCCAGTTCCGTTTGAATTTGCTTCATTTTCTGCTCTATTTCTTCTTTCTTCGATACCCACTCCTCGTTTCCAATTTTCAACTCCAAAACTTGGATTTTCTTATATATGTTCGTTTTTTCTCTCTCCCATTCTTTACTCTCGCGCTCCAATTCATCCTTCACTTTTTGTAATTCTTTTTGGTTCTCCTCCCTCGATCTTTCCTTTTCTGCTCTTATTTCCTTCAAGTCTGTCATAATTAGCAGTAAGAGCTCTCGGTCAGTCTTTTTTCTTGTCTCTTCTGTTTCTTCCATCTCTCGCTGCTCTTGATTGTCACGTTCTTTTGAAAAGTTATTTTTCTGGGTTGCGCGTACCCTTTTCTCTTCTTGTTCCGGTTGATTATTATTATCCTTCTTTTCTGCTGACTCCTCTGTTCGGCTTCCCTTTATCGTTCTCTTCACGTATGTTTCTAAACTCTGTGATCTGCTACTCGTTTCTGATTCCGTCAATTTTTTTAATCTTCCTCTTCCACGTCTCTCGGGGACTGTTTTCACGTTTTGCGTGTTACTGTTTGTTTCTGAATTTTCTGTCGGTAAGTCAGATTCCCTCTTGTCCGTCACTTTCTCTTCTTCCCGCCTGGCGACGCTACTGCTTTTCAGCATTTCTCGCCTACGTCATTTCCGATTGAACCTAACCTCCAATAGTTCAATGCTTAATTTTATAATGACCTTCACACTTTATTCTCAAATCCTGCACTTCTGATTGTATATCCCTATGATTCTTCGAAATTCGCTCTATCACTTTGCACAGAACTTTGCTTTTGCACTGCAACTTTCTCACTACTTTCTTAGCAAACTTCACCACCCACTTTGCACACGTCCACTACACTCGGTCCACCGGAACCTTCCCCACTAGGTCTAACTTTATTCACAGTTTTTGATGTAGTCGTTTTTTTAAACCAAAGTCTGCAATTATTTAGTTGATATTATAGATCGTGTTGTAAGACTTTTTTTAACTTAATAAAAATATATAATATGTGCAACGATATTTCATTATTTCTACTTATGTCAAATAAATGCGTTTCTTCGAATTTAAAAGAAGTGAAAAGAAAACCTACAAACATGAACGTCGTTCTGAATCAAATACCATTTCGAAAACCCCATCATCGGTCATCTAACAATTCCGAATGAGTATTTTTTATATACAAATATTCTTATATAGCAGTTTTACATGAAGACCATTCTTTTTTACTGAAGGTTTATTTATTTTCATCTGATGAATAATATCATTCTCCGTGAAACAAAAATTCCTGATGGAAATTAATTGGAAATGTTGAAATGACGATTCACTATTGTAAGCAAGAGGAAAGCTGCCTTGTAAATTGATTTCAATTGCAAAGATTTTGATACCTAAAAAATGAATATAGTCTCAACCAGGAAAAGCATGGACAAAATCTTTATTATTCAATTCAATCACTTTGTCAGTACGAAAAACTTCGAACTCTTGGTTTTTACATTCTCATCCTAATGAGAAGGTATTGGTTTTATGCAAAATGTAACTTGATCGGTTTTCATAAAATCTCCACGTTTTGGCACCCCCTGGGTCAGAAAAAAACGATTTTTATGAAGATGTCGGTCTGTCTGTAGTCTGCCTGTAGTCTGTAGGCACGATAACTTTCGAAAAAATTTTCAGATTGGATTGAGCTTTGGCACAAACAACGAACGGCAAAAGTCGCAAGAAGAAAAACGTTGCTTTTAAAAAGCCCTACAAAACATCATAATTTTTTTTTTTTTTAATTTCTTGAAAAATCGAAAATCCAAATTATGACTCCACAAAACAAATTAAAAAATTCCATTTTGCGGTCAAACTATGCGAAATACGAAAAAAGATGATTCGATAAAAATTATCCATCCAAAAAAGATCCACACATCTGTTGTTAATCATTTTTTTATTGGACGCGTAGTTTTTGTTTTAATCGTGAAAAATGACATTACAAAATGAACAAAAAATGAAATTCTTACATTGTCATCATAATGAGAAGGTATTGGTTTTATGTAAAATTTTACTTGGTCGGTTTTCATCAAATCTCCACGTTTTGAGACTTCCTGAGTCAGAAAAAACGATTTTCACGAAGGTGTCTGTCTGTAGTAGGTTGTAGGCACGATAACTTTCGAAAAACTGATCATATTGGATTAAGCTTTGACACATTGTCTTAAGGCCTGAAATGTAAGGACGAATTCGTTATCCAGCTACTTTGGAAACAAATTCAAAAAGATACTCGGAAAGTCGAACGACTTTTTCCGATAAAAAAAGATTATCAGCGTTATAGCATTTTTAAAATTAAAAAAATAGGAAAATGAAAATTTTAGGCCAAAAACGCACGATATGAAAAAAGTGAAGAGGAGAAGAACTTTCCGTTTTGAAAGCCCTACAACATTATCATAAAAACTTTTTGAATTTTGTTTGAAAAATAGAAAATTCAAATTTTGATCGCACAAAAAGATACGAAAATAGTTTTGGTTTTAATCGTGAAAAATGACATTACAAATAAACAAATTTAATTTTTGGATAGAAAGACATAAGGTACAATACAACTTTTAATAACAAAATTGATTTTAAATTAGATATGAAAATTTGCTCTTAACCTTTTTTTTCTCCCGAGACATGTGATGAGAAAGTGTTCGTTAAAGCCGGATGAGCTATGGAGGAGTCCTATGCAGAAATTTGGGGGTGTGCAATGACCGAACGCGGAGCGCGAGGTAAACACATTATCGCGCGTGAAGCGCGAGATCCAACAGGTGCGCGCCCCAGGCGCGCTCAAACTTGCGAACGAAGCGAGCCATGCATAGCTAGATTTTTTTGTATATAATAATCTTCAATTTGGAAAAAATCTTTAAAATCGTTTACGAAAATCGACCCTTGGAACTTTTTGAACCAAAAATTTCGTTGGGTTTTGTTTGGGTCACCCTAATACATAGGTGCGCCCCAATACAGTGTGAATTAATTAAATAAATTGTCGGTTGTAACGAAAAGGAGGAAATAAGTACAATGTATTCCTTTATTTATTCAAACAATATTATCCTTATTAATTCATACATTAGAGATAATCCTAAAGAATATACATTCGTCTCCAAAACATGACTTTTTTAAACACAGAAATATATTTTAAAATGTATAAAATCAAGCGAAAATGAAGGGTGAATCCTAACGAGATAAGATACATTTTGCCGAAAACCTTTTTTTGCATAGAAAATTCTTAAAATATCTAATGCATATGGCGTTAAAAGGGTTTTATTCTATATCTCTTTTTTATAATACAGTCAAACTCGGAGATAGTCGCGGTTTTGGGGCTGACTGTGGACCTGACCTAACCTAACCGAACCGAACATAGGCTCACTCCGAACGTAAACAGTGAGGGGCGTATGAACCCTTTCCGGTGGATTTTACAGCGTGGTGAAAAAGATTTTGAAAATTGTTTTTCTAATACGGAGACAAGGGTAAACTGAATACTTAACGAAAATGGGGGAAAAAAGTGTGGTGTTACACGTGAGAATAAATATGTTTCCTGCTTACGTACTTAAAACGTTTGCGGACCGTTGAGCATCTACTTTAAAAGGAGAGCTTTCTCTTGAATAATCGGTCCAGATAATCTGTCGCTCACTTGATTAAACCATTCGAAGACAGCAGCATCCAAAAGCACATTACTTCTTTGCACGAATACACCTCACGTCAACACTTCAAGTGGGAAGCACGCACTCCTGCGTAATCGCATAATGCATGCGATG
This sequence comes from Andricus curvator, assembly GCA_932195095.1. Taxonomy (NCBI): domain Eukaryota; kingdom Metazoa; phylum Arthropoda; class Insecta; order Hymenoptera; family Cynipidae; genus Andricus; species Andricus curvator. The sequence continues at coordinate 559,738 of CAKNYM010053225.1, forward strand.
CAGTTTCATAACCAGACAGACGAAGAAGTTATTTAACATAAAATCACTTACTTTTATGAGTATTAAATCAACTGTCCACGAAAAACACAGTTTTCACAATTCTCACGTCAATACTTGACAGTTTGAGGTTGGGACTCCCGATGCCTGAAGTCGATCGAACCTCTCTTTCTACTATGTGAGATAGACAGAGACGATCCGATTGTGTTCCAATGACAGGTTGTACTTTTCGTATCGAAACGATCATACTCTCTCTCTCTCTCTGGCTATCCAATACTTCTTCTTTTTCTTCTTTTTCTTTTCATGTAATTTTAAACCGTAGTATAACATTTTTGATTGAAATGAATTGATATTCACTGTTCTTTTTCATTAATATTGCTCCAATAACTTCGAGATACTACTTCGCGATATATATTCGCGTTTCATATGGCGCTGTTGTTAATGTCAAAGACATACTCATTCGATCGCACGAAATAATCCGATCAGTCCCATCTGCTTCAGTTGGCTTCAAGCATCCTCGGAGCCCTACTGCTGGTCGACGCGACGTGAGCTCGACATTGAGCTTATTCACTATGTGTGTGCCTCCCTTTTCGAGTGAACTGTCGCAACATCATGACGCAGTTAGACAGGTAAGCCGTTAAGGCTCAAGGCCTTACCGCAACGCTTCTGTTTTGTCACGCCTGAGTGAACACCGCGCTTCCCCCCGCAGCTCCTCTCACCAATGCCCGCGGCGCGGCGACAATTCTTGGAGTGACTAACTCCGGGCGCACTATCTCCGAGTTAGACTGCAGTAATAAAAAGCTGGTTTCACACAAATTTCAGGAATTTTATACTCTGGAAAATCAAATTCGCAATTGAAATGAAAAGCAAAAATACACTTCCGAGCTGATGTATTGTTAAATCGGTACCAAAAATTTTTGATAGCAAAGAACCATCCAATTATGAGAAAATACATAGTTCAAAGTTTCTTTCTCGATGCCCGAGTCGATTTAGGACAGTGATTGGAAAGACTTTTTTCGATAAAAATGTTTTACTCGAATTTGCAGAATGTTTTTTTCTCTTCTGTAAAATTGCAATTTTGTCCCTTACCTCTTTTTCCTCTGTGACCCTTTAAATGTGAAAGGAATTAAATATTAAATAAGTCGATAACTAGATATTTTTGGATATAATTCGCACTCCTTCCTTTGAAATCTAAAATATATTTATTTGCTTAAAAAGTATAATATTTTTGGGCTGTCTGTACCAGCCTCATGGGGCGCCAACGAGGGGCGTGGGGCACCCAGGGTTCCCTGACTGCCAATACATGCCAGTCCGCCTTCAAATTTTCTATATTATAGTGATGTTTTTTTGTTATCAGAGGTTAAAATGCTGGGACCTTTTCTTTTAGTTCTATTTTATTCAGCGATGTTTTTAACTAAAGGTCCTGGCTTGTAGATATGTATTCTAAATAAAAGCGGTTATAGTGATGTTTTGTTTTTATCAGAGGATGAAAAACGAGAAATATCGCACTGTACTGAAGCTTTTCTTTTAATCGAATTTCTTTCCAAGATGGCTTAAATTCAAGATCTTGGCAAGCCCAAATGATTATTTCTAATGACTTGATGAATTGAACGAGAATAATTGTCAACAAATTCAGGAAAATTGGTTAGATTTGGAAATTGTAACGGGAGAAGCACGAGAAAAGGTGATTATTTTGCCTAGTCTTTTGACATTTAACACCAGTTAATGTTGTATGAGGATTTTTATATGCCAAAATTTTTGCATGCAACTGGAAGCTAGAACTTTTTTATTTTGTCAACAATTTTATATACAAACTCCCAACTTGACAACTTTTCAAGGAATAGATGTAGTTTTTTTTGCGAAATCGACTGCCAATGACGCAGAAATGACCTTATTTATTATGAGACTTTTTCAGGCAACAATATTCGTTATTTATTCAAATGAATTTCATAAACAATTGATGATTTTTGTCAGATTGCAGCCAACAGGTTACTTGTTCTCGACGGAATTAACTATAAATATAACTTGAAAAATCGCCATTCCACAACCGTAAGGCTCTTAGTTTTTTATTTTTATTTAATTTCTGTTTCAATTTATCGAAGATTAAGAAACACACCACCTAGAGGAGAAGAAAGAACAGGTTTTGGGTCAATCATAACTGAGGTATCCTTCAAAAGACAAACTTCAAACCTTGAAATAATGTGAGCAATTCCGACTTTCATTTGTAAAATTGCTTGCGACATTCCTAAAAACAAAAATATATTTCTTTTCAATAATTTGCCTAAATGCAGGATTTGAAAAGCCGACTTCTGGACTTAATCGTTACTTATGAAGAAAAATGTACGTTAAAATATAATATTCCACTTGAAATCGACAAATTAAGGATTGAATCAATCACAAGAATAAATTTAAATAAGAAATTCAGTTCGTATATCAATGCAGCTTTGTGCACCAAGTCCAAAAGTGCAATAGACACAAGAATTTCTCAATGACTTCTTTTTATGGGAAAAATTTTCTGGTTCGAAAACTTCTGGATTAGGAAAATATTATGGATCATAATGTAATCCGATCGTTGGTATAAATATTGATGTTCCCTTTTCTATAATCAAGCCAGTTTCTTCAATTTTATAATCTCTTGTTGCTTTTCGATCTATAAAGGGTAAAATAGGATACATTCTTGTTGTTTCTGCAATAACCTTGTCCAGATATTGAAGACCTGATATCTGAAAAAACATTTTTATCATTTTAATATAATTTTCGATGGACTTTTATACACCATAAGAGTGATACAACATAAATAATAAATACCAATTCACACGACATCTTTCCATCATTTTGTTGAATTGCACCAGTGATTTCATTTCTCAATTTTGTTTGAATACCTGAATTTTTCGCTAATTCGTATAAAAAAAACTGATAGTCGTTGCTGAACTTTCGTATCCAGCAGAGAAAATGAACATTGCTTGAGCTAATAAGTTCTCACCCTCGAATTCTAAAATGAAAGAATTATTCGTTTTCAAATGAAATTATTTTAAAAAATTTTTTAAATTTAAAAAAAGTTTAGGCCTCACTAAATCCAGAGGAATTGTCACTTTCTTCATCATTATTTTGAAGCTGCATCAGTAAGTCCATTAAATCCTTCCTTCTTATCTTCAAGTCTTTTCGTTCCTTCAATATTTCGTCAAAAGATTTCTGGAAAAAATCGCTAGCGATTTTCTCGAAGAAGCGACAATCAAAGAAGTTGGTAATCTGAGGTGAGAACCATATGGAAAAAATCTCAATAGCTCGCCGTAAATTTTAAGTGCCGAAATTTTTTTTTCCAAATTTACGAAATTCAGCTTCCGGATTTGTGAGACTATTTAATTTCAATCCGAATAATGTTAAACCGATGGCATCCGTACTTATATATTAAAAAAAAATTAAATCATTAATAATAATATTACCTTCCAATCCAAGAGTGCCCATGAAATAATCGAGATCTTTTCCAATTTCCAGGTAATACTGAAATGTGTTCTTTAGCTTTGCAGGTGTAAATAAAGATTCAAATTTTCCTCTGATATGTTTCCAATCAGGATTGTCAATTATCCCAATAGAATTATTGCTGATGTTATCGTGTTTACTTGAACTCATGACTTTATCAGAAAAACTGTTAAAATCCGTAATAAAAACTCGCTTAATAATTTCTGGGTCACGCAAAAGTAAAAAAGGTTTGTTAAGAAAATAAAATCCGACGTAGGGTAAATTTTCACTCTGTTCGTAGAAGCTTTTAAGTAAATATCCAGGAGATGTTTGAAATGTAAAATATTTCACAAAATTTCCAAAAAATGGCACTGGAGGAATTTCTGCCACACTTCGATTTTTCCAATAACGAAAACTACGCGCCATGTAAAAGTAGACTGTAATGATTATTGTAAAAATAATTGTTCCATCAGTGAACCATGAATGTGTTAACAACTCCATGACTTTTATTTTCACTCAATCAAATTAATTTATACTCAATTTATATATGTTGATTATATTTTCGCCACAAACACTACTTGTCCATGTATATTTCTCAGAAGGTTCACATTTTCTAGCTAGACTACATAAAATATTTTAATTATGAGAAATCATACTGTACTTAAATAACCATTAATAAATTTTTGTTGGCGGTGAAAATGTCTTAATACTTGCCGATTTGAACAGTTTTTTTATACGTATACAAATCACGAAGGAGTTATCTCACATAGTTGACCCTTAAAGTAAAGATAACCGCTTTTAGTGTTTCGATAACAATCCAATGCAATCTTTTTCCGCAATGCTAAATAAGATAATATAAATTTAAAACTTACTCATTATTGAAAGAAATCCAATTATTAATGCAGAAAAATAAATATTAAGAAAGGAGTTGATGCAAAATATAATTAAATTTAGATATAATTCATATTATTCACATTTTACTAGATTTATATATAGTTCGCTCAAATTAGCATTTGCGCCAGTAGAGCCATTCTTATTATTTACAAAAAACTGAAAATTAGAAAAATTGTTCACACGTTTTCATGGATTATTCGTTTCAGGTAAGAGATAGCATAAATATGCGTATAGAATAATTTTTAGAAGATAAAATAAGTTTCAAAATAAGCTCTCCTCGAACCGTCTATCAACAATAGTTTATGAAATATGAATTTGTTAATTAAGGGTGTTTCTTCGCTGAGTAAGCGTCGTATGTAATGAATTTTCAGTTATAGAATTAATTTATTATTATTATTAATTAATTATATTTTTAATATTGGGAATACAACAGTAATGTATATTATATATTTGTTCGCGTCTTCGAGACACACCGATTGCCCAAATTAAGAACCTTTTATGACCTACCATAACCTACTAATATCATTTTAATATTTAAAACAAAAATCTTTTCCTTGTTTATGAGAAGATTTTTTTTTTATATGGAGAATACAACACTGCATTTGATGTAATTGTTCTTGTCTTCGAGATGGGTGGATTGATCTATTGACGAAATTTTGATTACCACTCTGGATTAGCTACTTAAATAATTTAAAAAAAGGTAGTGTCTATACGTCCGGACACAAGCCACGCCCCCTTCCATTTTCCAGCTCCCCTATCCCTTGCCAGGTTCGTACGTTTAGACTCGACCTTGTGATAAACTTAGATAAACTTACATTGTTTCTATAATGTTTTAATGTGGAATATATCTGCCCCAAGTTAAAAAGTTGTTCATTGTAACAAGACACATCCATTGACGTTTTGGTGGGCTCTCTGATTTTCTGAAAATAAGACTTTCGGCAAGACAGAAACATAAGCTTGAAAAAATATTGAAAGCATCCATTTTTTCCTTTTGTTAGGGAAAAAACTGTCTTTATGAGGAAGCAAATTCATTTTCTACCTATGAGGAAGCAAAATACTCAGAAATTGAGCACAAATAAATACAGCTATCGTGAATACATCCATAGTATGTACTTCGCAACGGTGTTTTTACGAAGAAGTACTATCCCTTATCAGATTCACCGAAAAAGAACTTCAAAACATTAATGTTTAAAAGAATCCACTTCCCCCACCTACCCAGGCAATTTTGAATTTTCAATATAAAAAAAATCCTTTCATACTCGCAGACCTTCCACTTTATCGATCTATAAAGAGAAAGTGGATATATTTTTCTTTATAGTAATTAAAATTCATTACATAGGCGTTGCCTTCATTAACAAATTCATATTTCATAAACTATGATTCATAGCAGGTTCGATGTGGGCTTATTTTAAAGCTTATTTTTCTTAGCTTAGTTTCAGCACTACGAATTTTTTCGTCTAATTTGACTGGAGTATATAAAAGTTTAAAAAAGAATATATAAATTCCGAAATTTCGCAACAAATTTTACGTACTTCTCCTGCTTTCACGATGATTAATTAAAAACAAATAAAAAATTTAAAGCTTTTTCGGGTTTCAATCGTGTGCGAAACTACGAATCTTGCCGACGTTATGTTGTTCTTATATATGTATTCTCTACGATGCCTGCGGTTGGCCAGAGCGCCCCATGGTGGGGACTGGTCAAATTTGATTGGCCAATCAAGTCTTTTTAAAAAACCCGAGAGGACGGAAAGCCAAATCGGATTGGTATTATATCCATTGTCCCTATTGATGTTATTAGGGTGTTTTAAGATTTCGATTGCTTCTCTATGTTTTCTTGGAAAAATATTATACGTTTTTGCGATGACGGTTGTTTTGTCAAATAAAATGCTATGTCCGGTTTCGACATGATGCTCAGTTAGTGCTGATTGCGTGAAATGTTTTAGCCTGACTTTACTCTCATGTTCCTTTACACGTTGGCTCACCGCTCTCCCGGTTTCTCCAATATAGATTTTTCCACAATAACAAGGGATTTTATATACTCGTAGATCACTGAGAGGTGCCTTTTTATCTTTAGGGTGTGGATGTTGTTATTGTTGAGAATTCTTCCTATTTGTTATGTGATACTTTGAATGTAGGGTAGGATGGTGGTCGTTTTTCTCTATCTTTCTTTAGTAGGTTGTGTTGACTTGTTTTTTAGTGTATTTTTTTATTGCTTTATCAATTTGTTTGTTTGTGTATTCTTTTTGAATCAGGATTTGTTTAACATTTTGTAGTTCCTTTTGTAAGTTATCTTTATCTGTTATGGAGACAGCTCTGTATACAAGGGAGTTGATGACCGATTGCTTTTGAGATGAGTGATGGTGGGAGGAGGCATATAAGTATGTGTTTGTATGGGTGGGTTTTCTGTAAACTTCATGTCCTAATGTGTTATCAGATCTTTTGTAAAATTGTACGTAGAAGAAAGGAAATTTTCCGTTTTGTTCAATTCCCATGGTGAACTGGATATTGGGGTGTAATTGATTGATGAAATCGAAGAACTTGTGTAGTTCATCTAGTCCATGTCTCCAGATGAAAAAAGTGTCGTCAATGTAATGGCACCAAAATTCCGGTTTAAGCTTGGATTTTTTAAAGATTTTAGTTTCTAGATTTTCCATAAAGATGCTATTAAATGTGAGATTGGAGATCCCATTGCTGCTCCTACGGTTTGTTCGTAGAATTGGTTATTGACAGAGAAGTAGGTATTAGTAAGACAGTGTTCTATCAAAGGTGTGAGATTGGAGGGGAAGTTTGCAAAGGATTTAATAATATCGATTGTATCAGAGATTGATACTTTCGTAAAGAGAGATACTACGTTGAAACTCCCTAGGATGTCTTGGGGTTGAATGTCAATCTGTTGTATCTTTCTGATGAAGTCAAAAGAGTTTTGGGCGCGTTTGATAGAGTTTCCTGTGAAAGGATTCAGTTCTCTGGCGAGGAAGCGTGTTAGGTTGTGAGTTGGTGAGTTTATTCCGCTGTCTTTGTCTGCGGGTAATATTATGATGTCTTCATTCTGATTGAGTTCTTTAATTGCTGTTTTTTCTTGTTTTGTTAAGTTTGAGGAGGGAAGTTGGGCTTGACGTAAGATGTTGGCAGTCCTACGCCGTGTGTCATTCGCTTTTTCGGGTGGAAGGGTATATATATTGTGGATTCCAAATTACTGATGATTTCTTCTTTCGGGATTTTGGAGGGAGCTACTGTAAAATTATGTCCTCCAGACAAGGTTGAAATCATTTAATTGCTGAGAGGATGGTTAGATATGTTTTTTACTGTGTTAGTTAATGCTGCGTGCCTTACTGGAAGTAATTTGTCAAATTTTATTTTTTGTTCTTAAGTGCAAAAATCTTTAATCCGTTGGGATTGGTCAAAAGATATGCGGTTTAATGTAGACCAAATGTCAAATCTGAGAGTGTTTGATAGGAAAAGGCGAAGTTTTAATAGTTTTTTGGAGATAGTGTGCAAGGCAAATTTGTTATGTTCTATTCTTTCTTTCAAGAGAAGCAAACTTGTTTTATGTAGAATTGATTTGGATTTAGATGTTCCCAAATGGGTTTTCAACTGTAAGAATTTTGGGACGATGTAATTGTCCCTACACCGTTTTAAGAAAGCTAATGATATTAGTGGCTTAGCTTGAGAAGACCTGAGCTTACTAAAAGTGTTAGTTTAAGGAAGAAAACTCTCTCCATAGAGTTCTTTAATAATATATTTGATGCTTTCACGATGATTCATTATAATACATTCAAAATTTAAAGCTTTTTCGGTTTTCAATCGTCTGCGAAACTACGAATGGAGCGCTCTGGCCAATCACAGGCATCGTAGAGAATACATATATAAGAACAACATAACCTGAACCTTCAGTTTCAGGTCAGCCCTGAAGAAGTGAACTGCAATGTTCGCGAAACGTCGGCAAGCTTCGTAGTTTCGCACACGATGGAAACCAGAAAAAGCTTCAAATTTTAAACTTATTAACATAATATGTGATAGTAAATAATATAAAAGCTAAAGCCAAGTAAAAGATGTTGAATTTTCGGATGGTAATAATTTCAAACATTGTAAGAAAGACTTCGTCTTTATGGATAGTTTTCTACACACTGAAAAAAATAGTTGGTTGGGACAACTAATAAAGTAGTAGGGCCAACTACTTTAGTTTGTAAAATATGCCGCTGCTATTTAACTGGTTGTGGCTACTACTTTTATTCGCAAGATTGGTAGTAGTTGTCCTTACTACTTTACTTGTTGTCGCGACCACTTTCGATGGTACATAATATTTTCAGGTAGTAAGCCTGACCACTTTAATTAGTACGTCTTACTATTAAATTAGTTAGTCTTACAAATAAGTTAGTTGATCTCACTACTTAAAGTAGTAATCCTTACTATTACAATTAGTAAGTTTTACTATTTAAAATAGTAGTCCTTACTATTTAAATTAGTAGTCCTTACTATTAAAACTAGAAAATTGTACTACATATTAAAATGACTGACTCGTGGACTATTGAGAAGTTAGTACTTCTCAATACTGAAATTATAGTAAATTTTACTATAATTTCTCTATAGTGGACACCAGAGCGTCCTCAGGACTTCATATAGAGACCAGATCCTGATAAGACCTCATGTCGAAATACAACTACATGCCCATTGGCATGTTAATGAAAAACCACTGTAATTTCGATACACAAGAACTCCAATATCAGGCCAGTTTCGGAGGTTGCCTCGCAGAGCCGTGGCACTAAATTCTTCGTTGGATGAATGGTGCGGGGTGGACACGCATTGTTGACACTGCTTCTTCGCTGAGAAACTGCGTGGGCCAGCAGTTCTAGGAACATCTAAATCAGTCTGCCTTATACTGGAGTTCCTGTGTATTTAAAAGTGCAGACTTGCAGCAGTAGTAAGTCTATTAGAAAATTTAGATCGATCCGATAATCTTCACGGTCTTCACTACTGCACCATGCACAAAAAGGTTAAGATGAAAATGGCGACGATCGAGAACATGACGCGATATTTCGGTGCGCATGTTGGCAGCACTGCTCAGGTTTCAGTTCTGCCAATGTCGCCAAGGAGGGAAACTTGTAACTGTTACTACTTTTATTTGTTGGAAAATAAATTGGTGGTAAATGTGACTACTTTATTTGTTGTCACTAGAATTACTATCGCTACTAATATAACCTACGTAGGATTACTAACGGCGACTTGTTGCCGCAGTAAACTGGCTAGTTACTTTTACCATCGAAGTGCTTGTCGCATCTAATACCATATCTACTAATAAAGAGCTTCTTGTCACAACTAACCATTTTTTTCAGTGCAGAATGATGGAAAAAATTCAGAATACTAATCTAATTGTACCGATATTGAATTTATTACAACGTTATTATGATCTTTAATTTTAATGACTGAATTTTAACGTTTAAATATCAACATTTTAACGAACCCCTCCCCCCAAAAAAAGCTGTTACGTAATTTATGGATTTCTCCTAAGTAGTCTTAAGTCACATGAATTAATTAGCTTATAAAAAATCAATCTCTTATGGTATCCAAAATCCAATCCAAGTAATACACTACACGAGTGTAAACGGCAGGAAAGCCTTCCTCTCCGCAATTTGCGTGTCCAAAACTAACAACACCATATTGCACGTATCTGAGATCAGTTTCGTTATAAAAGGCAGTACTTTGCAAAGGACCTCCACTGTCGCCGCCACAAGAATCTACTCCTCTTTCTCCACCAGCACACATCTGCTTATACCCTATTTTTGCAAGTCTTCTATAAACTTCAGCACATTCTGGATTTGGTATAGGTGAAATTCGAATCATCATCAATGCAGTGCTTCGAGGTTGAAATAGTGTTCTTCCCCAACCAGTCACCACGACCTATAAGATTAAATTGTTGTTTAAATAATATAGGAATTATTATTATATATAATAATCTTAAAATTCATCATTCATTCACTTTTACCATATTTAAGCTCCGACGCTCTAAATTTGAATCAGTGAGAAATGGGTCATTGAATCAAATCAGTCAGAATTTTCACTTATTCACAACGCAACCCAGTTTGACAGTTTATTAATATATGTTAGCCTGACATCTTATCAACTTCAATACATACATTTTAGTTTTAAATATTCAAAATTGAATAGTTTTTTATTTTAAATTTCCAAAATTGAACTATTCCAAAAAATTATTAAAAATTGCATCATTTTCTATTATAAACTATTGATTTAGAATTGAACACTTGACTTTTAATCCTCGAAATCATCAAAATTTAACAATTTTGATTTCCACATTTTTGAAACTGAACAGTTATCAATTTTAACTCCTAAAAATTGTAGAACTTTGAATTTTATATCGTTAAAATTAAAGTGATTTTAATATTAAGAAGTGCTTAATATTTCGCCCGGTTTTCTTCCTCCTTTGCCGTGATATTATTATCGGCTGGTGCCGAGAATTCAATCACGTAAATGATCATCGTCTTCAGATCTTGGAGGATAATATCAGGCTTTGTAACACTGATACGTTGAGTGGTGGAGAATGAGAAATTCCAGTAGATCTTACACTGATCATTCTCCACAACGGACTCGAGTTCCCCTGTGCGTATGGCAAGACAGGCATTAGATTGCGGTATTCCAAGATATGTATATGTTTCTCCATTACCAAGATGTTGAATGGTATTTCTGCCTATGAGTTGAACATCCTGATCGTCACGCGATGATGTAGTTTCTAGTCTTCCTTGGTGTAGGTCGACGCAGACACACTTGTCCAGTCCGAAGCTCATGCCAATCGCTTTAGAGTACCTATTTACCGCCTCCACAAGGATGTTAAGGTCCTTTTTCGAGGAAGCAAAGAGTTTAAGGTCATTAATGTATAAAAGGTGGTTGACCTTATATTCTCTTATTTTCGGCGGGGTACATAGGTATCCAGAGCTTTTGCCTCGGAGCACTTGTCAGATGTTATGACAAATCTTGTCCGCCACAAGAGCATAAGCTCTTTTATGTATCTCACTATTTTTGGATGCACCTCCAGGCACTCAAGGAGCTTAATAAGTAGCTCATGGTTCGTGTTATCGAATGCCTTACGGTAGTCAATCCAAGCCATGGATATATTTCCTCGATACCTGATCGAGAGGTCCCGGAAGCTGGAATTACAACATTGTCATATCGATATGCGCACTATGCCATAATTTAGTGCCTATTTAGTGCTAATTTATGCTGCAGAAAAAAAATTTTGTGCCCGGTAATTTTGGTCAAAAACATGTAGTAGTGCCAG
>CAKNYM010053225.1:578404-605000 GCA_932195095.1 Andricus curvator
TTCACATAAAACCAATACTTTCTCATTATGATGAGAATGTAATAAAAAAGTTATGTGCTTTAAAATTTGAAATCTTTGAAAAAACGTTTAAAAAAATTTATCCTAACAAAAATATTTGAATGAAATAAAGAAATTGGAAATAGAAAAATCATTTTTAAATAATTATTATTCACGAACAATTAAAATTATTAATATTTTAATTTAGTCAACAATAATATTTCCAGTTGACCTGAAATTATAAGTTTTATAAACAATTATTATGCTTAAAATTTGAGATAAGTCAGCATCAATATTTTCATTTGTACTAAAATTATAACATTTATGTACAATATTAATACAATCTGAGCTCAGTCAACAATAGTACTTCAAATTACAAATGGTGAATTAAAACAAAAAATTAGGAAGAACACTGCTCGGTGGGTTTCCTGTCACCACTACGTAGCGCGTCCTCAGGATGCGGATAGAGGAACGGCCCGTAAGGCTGAGCAGCCCCTAAGGTTAACTGCGAATACAAGAATAAGCAGTCGCGGACAGCCGATAGGAACCAGTCGTGGGTGTGGTGAGCTCAACACTGGTATTCGCGTTTATGCGCAATGGGTGGGTTCTGGCAAGCCGAGGTGCAGCGTGTATCCACCTAGAAACATTACCCGAACCAAAACTAAAAATCTTGTAAGGGAAAAATCCTGCTGCCCATTGGACACCGCAGCGATGACACTGCCCGCAAGGGATGTCTGGAATGATTCGCCTGCATAGGGCCAAAGGGGTATTGATGCCAGTAGGCGTGCTGCCTTACAGGGGGATGTTAGGATACGAGGATGAAACTGTAATGTGTTTGACGACAAGTTGACACGGTCCTTGTCAAAGTCGGAAAGCTCCCATACTTAGACCCAGAGAGGTGTGGCTGTTATCACTTCTGGGACAGTGGACTCACCTACGATCGGAATAGGATTCTAACGTGCGGATTTTCTTGAAATTATCATGGCTAACTTGCAACAACAAAAAACTACAGTAAAATATCTAAGGGCGGGAACTCTGAACGCGCGTAGTCTAAATACTGGCGGAATTAGCGAACTCATTGTGATAGCAAATAGATACGGTACTGACTTAATAGCACTTCAAGAAACCTGCTGGCCGGGCGATTATGCGTCACTTTCTAAGGATAACTATACTTTTCACTGGGGGGAGCTAAGGGGTGCACACTGGGAACCGGTTTTCTTATTGATAAACGAATTTCGCAAGCGGTTATCGACATGCAATTCATCAACGACCGGTTATCATACATTGTACTAAAGGGTAATTTCAGCAAACAGGTGTTTATCAACGTGCACTGTCCCACAGAGGACAAAGACGAAGACACTAAAGATCTTTTCTACGAAACAATTGAACAGGTTTTCGACAAGTTCTCAACGTTTGACACAAAAATAGTATTGGGAGATTTCAACGCGAAAATTGGAAAAGAACCGATGTATAGGCCAACAATAGGATCAGAAAGTTTGCATGACGTCAGTAATGATAATGGAACTAGAGTAATAAACTTTGCAGCTTCAAAGAACCTCGTTGTCAAAAGCACATATTTCAAGCATAAAAATATACATAAGGCCACCTGGACATCACCAGATGGTCTCACTCACAATCAGATTGATCACGTTCTAATTGACAGAAGACGTCATACAAACATTCTCGATATAAGATCGTACAGGGGAAAGGATTTAACCCTTTAAGGACCAAGCCTTGATCCCGTTGAATAAAAATTCTTAAAAAATTCAGGAATAATGTATGGTCATTTTTTGATCGATTTTTGCAAAAAAAAATTTTTCAATATTTATAATTTTCTCAGTTTCTATTGAGTATACGATAACTCATAACCACCTCACGAGATGCGCAATAGTCCACTTCGAACTAATGCACGTATTTATTTTGCAGAATTCTGAGCTTGTTACCTGAAAATTAGGAAAATCGAAAATAGTGAACGTTGCTCAGCTGCAACAGTGGTCGTTAAAGGGTTAAATTCAGAACACTTTCTCGCGATAGTAAAACTAAGATCTAGGCTAGCGTTAAGTAAGAAAACAAGCCGCACAGAGCCAACAGTTCGTTTCAATATAGATAAGTTCAAAACAGCAACAGAAACATTAAATTATCAAGTTGAGATTTCTAATAGTTTCGACGCTCTCCAAGAACAGAGAGACGATAACGATGATTACGCGCTGACGAAAGGAGAGGAGAATAGGTTTAGAGTTTTTGAAAATAAAGTACTTAGAAAAATCTATGGTCCAAAGAGGGACGAAGAGACTGGTGAATGGAGGAAACTGCATAATGATGAGCTGCACGCTCTCTACGGGTCAGCAAATATTAATAGAGTAATGAAAGCGCGTAAACTATGATGGGCGGGGCATGTAGCAAGAATGGGCAATGGAAGAACAGTGGCGCAAGTTTTAAGAGGGAAACCGATTGGTAAGAGACCTCTAGGCAGACCGAGAATCAGATGGGAGAAACATGTAAGGGATGATCTAAAAGAACTAGGACATGATTACTTAAACTGGATGGAGGATGCACAGGATAGAGATGCGTGGCGGTTTCGGGTAGATGAGGCGATGAACTTTCGAGTTCGAATCGCTAATCGATAATAATAATAATAATTAGGAAGAACAATTTAAATAAGTATTTAAAACACGTTAGACTTTTTCTTTGTGAGATCTTCTTTTCAGACATATTCAGTTATATTGCAAGACATTAGGATGGAAACAATATTATAATGCAGAAAATATCTCTGAAGACTATTCTTGTTGATATTATAAACAAATTTAATAAACAAATGCATTATTCAGGCCTTTGTCGACGGAAAAACTCGTTTTTTTTGCAATGTCAACCATTTTATTTGGAAACTTTACAATAATTTCAGTAAAATTCACAATTAGTTAATTAATTTTGTTTTTTTCAAACAAATTTAATTTGAAAATGCACTATTCTGGTAATTTCGACGTAAAAACTCATTTTTTTCAAAGTCAGTCTATTTAATTGAGAAGACGATGATAATTTCTTCAACACTCATACTTAGTTGATAAATTTTGTGTCTTGTTTGAACAAATTTGATAAACAAATGCATTATTCGGGCATTTGTCGACGGAAAACTGCGTTTTTTTCGATGTCAGTCCTTTTAATTGGGAACTTCATGATAATTTCAGCAAGATTCATAATTTTTGGATTACTTTTTTGTGTTTTTTCAAAAATAAATGTAGTTAAAATATGCACTATTCGGGTATTCGTCGCTGCAAAAATTCGTTTTTTTTATTGCTACTCCTTTAATTGGGAAGTCCATGATAATTTCATCAATATTCATATTGTGGAAGAAAGAGGTAATTCTACTCGATGGTGAAGCTACAGCCTTATTAAAAGAATGAAAGTAATAAGAAACTAAAAAAATGCCCGAATAATGCATTTGTTTAATAAATTTCTCCAAAGAAGATATTCAGTTATTCAACAAATTATGAATTATTTTGAAATTAACTTAAAATTCCAAATTAAAAGGACTGACATTGAAAAAACGACTTTTTCCGTCGATAAATGTCCAAACAATGCATTCGTTATTTAAATTTGTTAAATAAATCTTAAAATTTATGGAATAGTTATGAATGTTGCTGAAATTATCATGAAATTCTCAATTAAAAGGACTGACATAGAAGAAAACGAATTTTTCGGTCGACAAATGTCCGCATAATGCATTTGTTAATTACATTTGTTTAAAAAATCATAACATTTATGAACTAATTAGGAATATTGGTTCATTATCATGAAGTTCCCAATTAAAAGAACAAACATAGAAAAAAAACTAATTTTTCCGTCGAAAGTTGCCCGAATAATGCATTGGTTTAAAAAGCATGAAATTTATCAAACAATGATGAATTTTGCTGAAATTATCATGAGGTTTCTAATTTAAAAAATCGACATTGAAAAAATCGAATCTTTCTGTCGACAAATACCTGAATGACGCATTTGTTTATTAAATTTATCTCAATATTAACAAGAATAATCTTAAGAGAAACTTTTTCCTTTATAATAATTTATTGGTTTCATTCAAATTTCTTGCAATATAACTTTACAAAACGTAAAATTATTGAAAATTATAGAAAACACATTTTCAACATTTTTTCCGTCATATTTGTTTATTTATAAAAAAATTAAATAATAAATTAAATAATAGTAAATAATCCCGATAGATTCAGTGTGAGTCTAGTATCATCCCCACACAAATCTGAAAATGGTCATTTCACATCCTAAACCAGCCATTAGGGCGATTCTCATGCGGACGCCCACATTTTAATTTGATAAGTAGGCAATAAAAATAAAAAAAGTGTAATAAGCGCGCGGCTATTTTGGCTAGTCAAGAAATAATTTAAAATATCAAAGGGTGGAAGAGATGTGGTGTCAAAGGTCAAAGGTGAACTCTCAGCGATCATATGTCAAAGTTCCGAGGTCAAATATCAATTATGAAAGAAAAAGGTCAGGGTTCATCGGTAAAATGAGAGGTCACAGGTCAAAGCCGGGAGTTCTAATTTCAGAGGATTAAAGTCAAATGTGAGAGGAAGAAGGTGAGAGGTGAGAGTCGTATGTCAGAGGTCCAATTTCAGGGTTCAAAGGTCAAAGGATAGAGTTCAGAACTCAAATAATGTCAAAGGTCAATAATAGTCAAAGAGAAGAGGTCAAAAATGGAAAGTAAGAGGTCAGAAGTCAAAGTTCTATCCCTCTCTCTCTCTCTCTCTCTCTTTGGCCCTTTCATTTATAATTAAAATACAATACAAAAAGTGTATTTTAATTATCAATGATAAAAGGTAATTATATATTTTATTTGTACCTTCTTTCGGGTCAAAATTGCGGCAGAACCGATTGGCAAACAGATTGGTTTAACACTTGGAGGCTGCAGGTTGATATCTCCATCCAACCTCAACAAAGCGATATCATCATGCAGCTTCTGCCTTGAGTATTGAGGATGATAGATGCTAGTTTCAATTCCAAATTCCTGGTACTTCTCGGCACAGACTATATTATTACCATCCTTATCTTTGTCACAGTCGAGCTCTTTACTGGTATCATGATCGCCTACTCTTACCCCATGTAAATTTACACCTATTGGTAAGAATGTAATTTATATCCGTAAGTGTATAATTCAAAAGTGCAAACTCTTTAAATTTTTATTTAAAATAAGTTACGTTAATGTTACGCAGAAGAATGTATTTATAAACCGAAAGTAATTTTTTCAAACGGAGTTTAAACCCTAGTATTATTTATAATTATGTGATAAATTTCGTATTAAATGTAAACTTACTATCGCCAGTTACACAATGAGCCGCAGTAAGAATATATCGCTTGCTAATTATTGTACCTCCACAACGAAATTCTGGTTCTGGGGATCGAGAAGTTTTATAAGAAATTAAAGCCATCCAGGGAAAATCCAAAACACCTGTTCTTTTGCCTCCAACAATTTTTGATTGAACAACTGGTCCACATGATTCATGATCCAATAATCTCAAATTTGGATGATTAGACACATCTGATGGTTCTGGTACATCTGATAGTTCTGCAGTATTTGTTTCTTCTGTAGTAGTTGAAGTTGGTCTATCTGTATTGAGGCTCTGAGTATTTATTTAATTAGTTATTATATATATACGTATAGAAAAACACTTAAAAATGGCAAAAGTAAAATTCCTTCAGGGTAGAAAAATATTCTTTTTAAAATTGCTTCTTAGAAAAATATAATAATTCATAATAATACCTCTTGTTCACAGCATACTTTAGGATCTTTTCCTTCATTACCACAATATGATTTTCGCAATAAATCAACAGATGGTTCTGGAATTGGTTTTCCTCGTCTCAAAATTGCTATCAAAGATTCACATTTTTTTATATTGATACATCTTCCTAATCTTTCCAAGGGCGTAAAGCAATATTCTGCATCTTCTAAATTCCAACAAAGTTTCATTTTTCAAATTAGAAAATTTAAATTCGCAAAATTTAAAGTTAAACAGTGATCTTTTCTTCTTGTATATCGCGATGAAAAAATTTAAGATAAATTCGAAGATTATTTCTTTTTTACCGAAATATCCCAAATAACAAGAATCACACAAAACATTTACTTACGTGCATAATTCAGAGAAGCGAACCAAATCAATACTATCGGAAAACGTAGCATTCCAAATGCTTCAGTATTACATTTTTCACAATATAAATCTGAATTTCTAGACTTATCTAATTAGCTTTTGACCTTTTATATTTTGACCTTCTACTTTGTTTTTAATCCCCCCAGGCGGAAACATTATACATAGTGAACAAAATTATGTATAATTTTAATTTGTTTTATACAAAATAATGTATGAAGCAAGTGAAAAAAATTATATATAATTCTTTTTACTATGTTTAATTTTTCCTGGGTCAATTTCTGGGAAGAACTTTTTTCACTTTAGTTTTATACCGTGGTTCGTACAGAAATGAGGAAAAACCCATCGCAGAGTGACGTGCTCCTCACTGTGCTAAGTGAAAGGAAAAATAAAAACCTGCAAGATTTCATTTACTCAGGAATTTCCTGTGAGTACCGGTCTCATAATTGCTGCACATCTTTTTTCATATTATTAGTAAACTTGGGGAATCCTGAAGATTTTTTAAAAACCTGTCTTTAATGTATATCCAGGAAGAAGTTTTATGATTGAGAATCATTTGAATGTTAAACTTATTTTTCAAGGAAGACCGGGCCTCCCCACTTATTTTTCAGAAGTAGAACGCATTGCATATTTTTATTGCCAATAATTTGAGTTTGAATTTTAAAAAAAAATTTTGAACTGTTAAACTGGTTCTTAACTCACTGTTATGGTTGTTATACCCTTACGAAAAAGTATTATAGGTAATTCAGCATAGAAATAAATAGTGTTCAAACATGGAAAGAAGTGATACAAAAAACAGAGAAAGTACAAACCAATGATTTATTTATTTACTTAACGTAGGATTTCAAATTATTTTAAGGAATTTATACAAATTTCCAGAGCTGTGAAGGAATTTACAAAATTTCAAGCATTTTTCAAAGCATTTCAAATATTTCAAGAAATGTCAAAGAATGTTGTAGAATTTCTAATGATTTCAAGGAATTTCAAAGAATTTCACAAAGTTCAAGGGATTTTCTAGGATCTTCGATTACTTTAAAGGATTTGCGGGATTTTAAAGATTTTAAGCTATGGTAAGAAATTCCGAAGAATTTCAAAATATTTCGAAAATTGAAAAGGATTCCAAAGATGTTTTCAGAGAACTTTGGAAAATAAATGAAAATTTAAGGGACTTAAAGGATTTTATTGAATTTACAAGGATTTTAAAGATTTCTAGGGATTTGAACGGTCCTTCTTTAGAAAACTTTAAAGAAATAAGTTCAATTCAATTCACATGCAAGGAATTTTAATTGTGCCTAATTAGTTTAATGGATTATTACGATTTTCAAATATTTCAATGGATTTTAAGGGATTTTAACGAATTTCTAGAGAACTTTAGAGAATAAAATTAATTTAATTTCAGGGGATTTCTACGGATTTCAACGATTTCAAGAAATATCAAGCAATTAAAAAACTGTCAAAAGAATTTAAAAGATTCCAAATAATTTCAAGAAATTTCAAGATGTAAAAGAATTTTGTAAGGTTTCCAAAGATTTCAAGGAATTCACAAGAATATTAAACGATTTAAGGGATTTGATTGAACCTTCAAGTGTCTTAAGATTTTAGAGAATTTTACAAATTTCAAGAGATTTCAGAGAATTTTAGGGAATACATTCAATTTGGGATTTTAAATTATTTCTACATATATCTAACTATTTGAAAGATTTCAAAGGAATTGAAAACATATTTCAATGATTGTAATGGATTTACAAATATTACTAAAGGTATCAAAGGATTTCAATGAAATTTCAAGCGATTTTAAAGATTAAAAATGAAAATTATGGTAATTTATTATAGGAAAATCATTATAAGCCTATTCGGATTTGCCTGTAATATTTTTTCGTAAAGGCAATTTGCAATTTTTAAATTAAAGTCGCTTTCGCTTCTTTCGTCGATCTCACTTTTTTGTGTTACTTCACTTATTTTTTAGAGTTTTTTTAAATACTACCTATTATTATCAATATAATAGTAATAATAATAATAACAATACATTATCTGCCGTTATGAAAATAAAACAGTTTTTATAACCGCTTATTATTATTTTGTTGTTATAATAGAGTAGAGGAAAAAGGTCATAAAATAAATCCTTTTAACTTCGACACTTTTATTCGAATAATAAAAATATATTTACATATTTAAACAGTCCAGTCGCCATTCTGTAATTCTGTCATTCTAGCCGTCATTCATAAAATAAAATTCGTTGAACTTTATTAGATTGTATAAGGTTTCATTTAATTCCATTAAACTATATTGAATTTCGCCTAATCATTTCGAATTCCATGGCATAATATTAAATTTTTTATATTTATTTTGAGTTCAGTTGTAGTATTCAATTTCAGTTGAATGAATACGATTAAATTTACCTACAATTCAGTTAAATTCCAGAGAACTTTAGGGAATAAATTTAATTTATAATATTTCTATTTTAAATTTGAGATTTTAAATTATTGCTACATATTTCTAACAATTTAAAAGATTTCAAAGGAATTCAAAACGGTTTAATAGATCACCGCTACGAATGCGTTCTAACAACGACTTAAATATCTGGATATTTCCATTTAGCATCTCAGAGAGTAAAATCAAATATATAATTTCATTTGAGCCTGTAACATCTCAGCAAGAGGCTTCTAAATATCCGTATCTTAGGTACTATCTGATCTTTTAATAGGTATAAACAATCATTTTTCTCCATATAGGAGGACTGAATTTCGAACAACAAGAATCACATGGTATTCAGTTAAATGAATTTGAAATTCTCTGCCTATTGCTTGATATTTCGAAGGATCCAGGGAACGAAATCATGAACCTTGGAGTAGACACCAGGCCATCCTGGCATTCCGCAAGGTGAAGGTCCAAAGGAAACAACTCCAACACTGACCCACTTTGGTTTATCATCATTGGGTGCCCTCACCCGGGACATGAGTGGACCACCAGAATCTCCTCTGCAGGAATCTTTTCCAACTTGACCTCCAGCACAAATTTGTCCATCTCCAAGTTCGACACCAGCATTTTGATAAGTCCTTCTGCAATCATCATTTTGAACAAGTGGAAGTCTGACCTTCAACTTAACATTAGACTCGGATCTAGTTTCTGTTTTGCCCCATCCTGCAACATCAAGCAACCTTCCAAGGCTGGGATCTTCTGGTAAGCAAATTGGCTTGACGTAGTGGCTGAAGGTAACATCTCGAGCAAGTCTGAGCAAAGCGATGTCATTCCTCTGTTCTTTGGCAGTTGGAATGTAATCTTCATGGGCGATCTGCTCTTCAACGGGAATAGAGACGGTTGGATCAGCACAGACACGAGATCCTGATTCATTTATGCAATCTACTTCCTGGGCTGTGTCGTATTCGCCCAAACGAACCCGCGAGAGTTTCCAGGATTTTGGAAGGTCCTTGCCTTTTAAACAGTGAGCTGCTGTGAGGACGTATCGTTTCGATATGAGAACTCCACCACAAGCTGTTGTTATTCCGTTAGCTATAATGATAAAAGGTGGGTATTAGTAGTGATGATAAAGTTATTCAAAATTATTATAGGCAATGCCTACATGATCGCCGTCTACTTGCTTGCTCTACCTCTACTACCCAACTCCCCCTCACGCAGCTGAGTACTTCCGGTTCCTCAGCCGCGTGAGGGAATTTTGGTTAGTGGGAGAAGAGCATGCAGGGAAGCAGGTAGACGGCACTTAAATGAGCCTCTCCCATTATTTTAGAGTTAAATATAGATTGTGAAAAAATGAATATGTTCTGGTTAGGTTTCGAGGTAATAAATTTCATCTATTACATGTATATAGATTAAGGTAGGGAAAAGTGGTACATACCGGATATGATTTTCCCATAATAAAAATGATATTAATGCACTCTAATCATTTTTTTGCAAGAAGTAATTGCATTATAGCTATTTAAAAAAAAATAAGTGTGCATTAGTAACATTATTTTTATGAGAAATTATAGTAGCTTTTATATTACAACAATTTTACTGTTTTATACAGTGAAGTCCCGCGTATTTCCGCGTCCTTGAAACGTAAGGATTCGTTATTTTCAAGGCTGGAGGGGCCTCCACCTCTATCGCGAGTGGGCAGGTTCTTTTTATCAAGCGACGTTCATTGGCTGCCTGGCCTTGTATTGCTGTGCTTGCTCTAAGCAACTTTTTCAACTGCGCATGTGCCGAAAACCGCGGTCAATTTAAATCAATAAATACTATCAATAATATTACACAGATAAATAAACCCGACATTCCTAGAACTGCTGGCCCGCGCAGTTTCAGCTTAAGGGGCGAGAGACGGCTGCGACTCTTGCATGAAAAACACCAGCAGCAAAGGGACAAAGATACAGTTACTCACATGCGGAGATTGCGCAATATTATGTACGTTTCAGACGGCCCCGATTTGTGCAGTTGAAAATGTCGCGGTCCGTTGGCCAGGGTTTTTGTTGACGTACGACGTGAAAAATGTAAAATTTCTTGGAAATAGTACAAGTTGCCAACTAAAAATCAATATAATAGAATCAAAAAGCGACTCAAATATTCCGCGGCAATGCTAGGCTAGGTCGAAATGTCAGCCGTCAGGAAGGTTAGCATATATAGGACTGCAACTGCACCCGAGTTTTTGGAGAAAATATTCTAAAGGTAAAGGTAAGTGATAAAGGTCTAAAAAGTAATATTTCTCAGGTGTAAAATCTATTTTCTCAGTCATGTCCTATTCTTTTCTCGAGTGACGACCTTTCAGTGTCACGAAATACAAGGAATTTTCCGAAATTTGAGGTTACTAATTTGACGTGCCACTAACCTGAAATTTAGGATGTTTTATTGTATTTCGTGAAACTGAAAGGTTGATAATCGACGAAAGAATGGAACGTGACCGAGAAAATACATTCTACACTTGAGAAATATTACTATTTGTACATTTATGATTTTTACGTTTAGAATACTTTCTCGAAAAACTCTGCATTCCCATGACGTCATCCTAAAATACTCAATTTAAAACAACGAGGGCGCTGTTCGGACCTTTTTTTTCATTGGTCAGCCACTGACGCGGAGGAGAGTGTACAGGGACCGTGGTGGGGGTTGACGGAACTGCGCAATTTGAAATAACCACATACAGGGGGCTTGAAATGAGGGGGTCTTGAAATAAGAGGGACTTGAAATAAGTGAGACTTTACTGTATTTTATATGTACATATCTCTCTAAAAATCCGTATTCTGAATTTTTCCAATGAATTAAATCCTTTTTAGCTAAATTTATTTTAATGAATGTTTTTTTAAGTGAAGTCAACTTGAAATCCAACTGAATTGCAGGTAAAGTTAATCGTATTCATTCAACTGAAATTAAATACTTCAACTAAACTCAAAATAAATATGAACAATTTGATACCATGTAAAGGAATGCAAAATAATTCAGCGGAATTCAATAGAATCTAATGAGATTTAATGGGATGTATCTCATAGAATTCAATGGAACCTTGCAGAATCCAATAAAATGAAACTAAGTTTATTTTATTTGGAATTAAATGGCATTCAATTATATCAAATTAAACTCTATGAATGCAAAGAAATTCATTATAATCTAATGAAATTCAATAAAATTCTAAAATATCTAATGGAACTTAATGGAATCAGCTGGAGTTCAAGATAATCCAATTAAATTCAATAAAAACTAATGGAATTCAACGAATTAAACAAATTTCGAACAAGGTCAATAGCATAAAGTGAATTTAATGAAATTGAATTCAATCTAATCGATATTCACAGAATTCAATAGAATCCAATAGATTTCAAGAAATTTTAATTGAATTTAACCAACTTCAATGGAGTTCCATGAACTTCAATGCAATTTTATTTTATTTGAAGTAAATCCAAAAGGCTTCAAGTGAATTCAATTGAATTCGGGGAAATTCCAACGGAATTCAACTTGATTTTGAAAACTTCGAACAAAGTTATTAGCACGTACACTCGAATTTAATGGAATTCTATTTAATCGAACGAAATTCAGTAATTCAATGCTTTTTAACTAAATTTAAAGGGAATTCAAGACTCAAGAGGCTCGAAGTGATTTCAATTGCATTAAATTCAATAAAATTATATGCAATCAAATGGAATTCAATGGAATTAAATGAAATCTAAAGAAACTCTGTGAAATTCTATTGGCTTCAATGGAATTCCATGAATTTCAATGCAATACATCTAAATTTGAAGTGAATTCAAGAAACTCGAAGTGAGTTCAACTGAATTTAGAGAACTTGCAACTTAAGAAAACTTCGAACAAAATTAATAGCATAATATTAGATATTAATATAATTCAATATAATCGAAAATGGAATTCAATGCAATCAAATGGAATTCAATGAAATTGAATTGAATCTAATGTAAAATATACGGAATTCACTAGCATCCATTGGAATTAAATGGATTTCAATTTAATGTAACTTCATTTGAAGTGTCTCCAAAATATTTCAAGCGAGTTCAACTGAATTCGAGGAAATTTAACTGAATTCCACTGAATTTTAATTAATTCCAATAAATAAATCAATAGCATGCAATTGAATTAAATCAAGTTCAATTGAATTTAATTAAACTATACGTAATTCAATATAATTCAACGAAATTCAATGTATTTCAGTGCAGTTCAACTTCATTTGAAGTCAATTTCTTAAGACTTCAAGTGAGTTCAATTAAATTCCAAAAAATTTGAATAAATTGTAATGAATTCGAATAAATAATTCAATATTATATAACCAAATTCAATCAAATTCAATTAAATCTAATAAAACTATACGTTATTGAATATAATACAATGGACTTTAACGGAATTCAATGGATTTTAATGCAATTTAACTCAATTTGAAGTGAATTCAAAATACTTCCAATTGAGTTCAACTGAATTCTGGGAAATCTAACTAAATTTTACTGAATTATATTAAATAAGAATGAATAAGTTATTATTATACAACTGAATTCAATCAAATTGAATTGAAGCGAATTCAAAAGAATTCAAGTGAATTCA
Source organism: Andricus curvator (assembly GCA_932195095.1). Classification (NCBI taxonomy): domain Eukaryota; kingdom Metazoa; phylum Arthropoda; class Insecta; order Hymenoptera; family Cynipidae; genus Andricus; species Andricus curvator. The sequence continues at coordinate 591,586 of CAKNYM010053225.1, forward strand.
ACTGACTTTAGAGTAATCCAACTGAATTCCACTGAATTTTAATAAATTCGAATGAATAAATCAACAGAATATAATCGAATTAAGTTGTATTCAATCTAAATCAATTAAATCTAATGAAACTATACGTGATAACTAGAATATAATCAAATGGAATCCAACGAGATTTAATGGATTTCAATGTAATTTAGCTTAGTTTGATGTAAATTAAAAAGACCTGAAGTCTTCAAGTGAATTAAACTGAATTCAAGGAACCCAAACTAAATTCAGCTGAATTTTAATAAATTCGAATAAATATGTTAATAGCATACAACTGAATGAAATTAAATTATATCTTATGAAAATATAGGTCATTCAATAGAATCCAGTGGAATTAAACGAATTATAATCGAATTCAGCGAATTGCAATGAACTTCAATGGAATTCCATGCATTCAAATTTAATTTTACTGAATTTTAAGTTAATTGAAGAGAACAGTGAGTCAACTGAATTCAGGGAAATTCGAACTGAATTGAAGCAAATTACAAGAAATAAATTTAATGGTATTCAACAGAATTCAGTGATATTTGGTGGAACCCCTCAGAATTCCATTCAAAAGAATTAAAAGAAATTAATTCAATGGAATTCAAACTATTTCAATGGTATTCAGCAGAATTCAATGGTATTCGATGGACCACCTTAGAATTCTGGTTAATTAAAGTCTAAGTCAATGGAATTTAATTGATACAAAAATTGAAGTAAATTGTTTCCAGATTTCTTTATCTCTTAAAAAGAAGGCGGTCATTTATGCAAAACCAACAGAAGTAGATTTATTCCAAAACTTAAGCTTTTTCCATTAATGTATGTAGTTGCAATTCCGAAAAACAACGCCTTCTGATAGAAAAACTTTTTTTTTTAATTCATATTTTTTTGTGAATAATTTTTTTTTAATTCACGTGTTTCTAATTTTATATTAATTGTAATAATTATAAATTTTATGAAAATTATGAGAATAAAAAATATAAAACTTTTTCTAAAACGTTGCGTTTACAACCTTTCAACTTGTCATTTGTCTATTCTATTAACGCCAACAAGTTGCGAATATTTTTGTATCTGCGAACTATAAAATTATAAAAAGTAAATCCCGGAAGATGTACACTGAGCGAAGAATTCCCGTGTAGTTCGGGTTTACACCCCAATAGTTCGGGTGGTTTATCTTTTTTTTTGTTTCACACGAAGGTTTGGTGCGCTTGCACTACTGAGACGTGCGATCACCCGAACCATTCGGGTGCTCAACCGAAACAGCAGCAACCGAAGTGGTGGGGAGCCCGCCCCAATGCTTGGGGAGCTTGCACGAATGATTCAGGAGATTCGAGTCGTGAACCGCGTTGGATGTTGCGCGTTCGACGTTTGCGCATATTCGCTAATGGCCGCAGCTGATGAACATCAGGTTCTTCCCGAATGTCACTCTTTCTAGGTTATGTCGAATTTATTGTTCATCACTCATATTTATACTAACGGAGCATTCTAAGATTAGGTAAATCACATAATTGAAAACTCGATAATGTACATGTAGTGCTTTAGGACAGGGTTGAACTGTAATCATCAACGTGTAAGATTTTTAATTGATTCCAGTTATCTAACGACCTTAATCATTTGTGCCACTAGCCGAATCATTCGTGCAAGCTCCCCAAATATTGGGGCGGGCCCCCCACCACTTCGGTTGCTGCTGTTTCGGTTGAGCACCCGAATGGTTCGGGTGATCGCACGTCTCAGTAGTGCAAGCGCACCAAACCTTCGTGTGAAACAAAAAAAAAGAGAAACCACCCGAACTATTGGGGTGTAAACCCGAACTACACGGGAATTCTTCGCTCAGTGTAGTAGATGTAAACATTTTCAAAAATTAGTGTAGACTAGTATTTTGAAGCAATAATTTTCACGACATAAGATTCAACCTACCTGTTTAGACATTTTATGATTTAAACTAAAGAAATATACAAAATTATTTTTTTTAAAGACAGGCACACATGTTTTAAAATGCTATGCTTTTAAGACTATTCTGAAATGAAAGGTTAAAAAATACTTTTGAATTAATAGAAAAAAAGTAAATAAAAAATAAGAAACATTATTATATAACAATATTGTTTAAAAGTATTTTCAAATAATGGCGAACCGGGCCGGTTATCAATACTACTGGAGTTTAGAATTCCCTCATTTTTGGCAATTATACTAATTATTATACTATTATATTAACTACTAATTTAAGTAGCAAAATATAATTCTAATAATTACCCATTACATTTTAATCTTCAATTTTATAATCGACTGGACTGTTAACACAAATACAAAATTTAAAATCATAGCATACACATTATCAGTACTAAGTGCTATATTATCAGGAAATTAGGTCATAAGTATACATAATTTATGATGCAGATTCATAAACATGTGGATATCACTTTTTTTCTTATTATGTTCATAATCTACATGCTCTTTCTATGAAATTCTCCAGAAAATTAAAATTAAACATAACTTCATTCAACATACTAATTTTTATATTGGCTGAAAAAGAATTGTTTAATTTTTGAAAGGAATCTCTTTTCTATAAAAAAGACAAAAATAAATACCATTTTGACGATAAAGAAACAATCCAAATTATATTTTTTCTACTTTTTATTCATTATTTTCTACTCACGTTTTTGGTATTCTAAAAGAACCATCCAGGGAAATTCGTCGATATCAGTGCGTTCTCCACCTACAATTCTCTCATCAACATCCTCTCCACAATTAGAAGGAAGAAGAGGGTGATTCCTGACATTTAAATTTGGACTGAAATCTGGATTTCCTCCTTGATTAATCGGTGGACGAGGCGTAATTTCCGGTCCAGAATTTTTTGGACAACAAACATTTGGATTTCTTCCAACGAAACCACACTGAGAGTCTTGCAAGAATTTGATTTGTTCCGGTCTCAAATTATTGGATTTTAGAATATTCAACAAGGGCACACAGTTTTGAATCGGAATACAGTCACCATTCAAACATTGATTTTGTGCTGACAATACTGAAAAAAAAATTATTTTAGCTTTAATCCAAAATATATTTATTTAAACAATTTTTGATTAAAGAATATTTATGTGAAAATAATATTGATAATTAAAGAAAACTCAAGTCTTTCAAATTATTTTTATCATCTCTGGAGAAAACGATTATTTTTATCAAGAAAAAAAAACTTTATTCGCAAGAAATAGATTGTTGATCCATCGTAAAAAATTGCCTCGTTTGTTATGAGTCATGAAAGGAGTTAAATAACGTCTTCTGAGGCTGATGATCATTTATTCACAGACATTCTCTAAATTTATTCACACGTCTTAAATATACCGGGAATTGAGCAAACATTCACAAAAGTCAAGGAAAAAGAAACTCGTTCAAAAACTATTTGCTTAAAAATGCTTGGAATTGTCTAAATAATTAACTACCACTTTTTATTATTACGTTACCAACATTTAATTATAGATTGTGCTGATTTTTTTGGAATTTGTATTTGCTGTAGTAAAAAAAATCACTTTAGCAAAACAGAATCTTTTGAAATTGTAATTGAGAAATTATCGAGTACCAGTTGAATCATTATTATTATTATTTCATAACTTACCTGAAATGAAGACATTTGCCAAAAAAAGAAGGAAAAGAGTTCGTAAACTGAATTCCATGATAATTTAATGATTATAATGAAAACTATTAATTTAAATCATTAATTAAATAATTAATTAAAAAATATATCAAGAGCGACACAAGATCACCCCTCTGATAAGAAGTTTGAATCCAACGAGTCCAAGAAACAATCGTCGACTGGCGGAGTACCAATGATGATATTATAGAGATATGGAGATAGAGTGACCAGAGCCAGGGTCAACTAGTACTCTCCCACCAACTTGTACAATTTCCACGAGAGATTCACTCAGAGACTCTGTGACAATTCCCCCAGAAGATTTCGAGATTTATATTTTTATTTATTCTTTACTTACAATTAGCAGGAAAAGACTAAATTCCAGGGTGTCTAACAGACCAGGAAACCGGGAAAAACCCGGGAATTTTATTTGACCGTGAAAAAACCGGAAAAAACCCCAGGAATTTTATTTATGACCGTGAATTTTTTGTATTTTATCGAAAAATCTACTTTTTTCTACTTTATCTTCTTCTTTATTCCATTTCTACTTTATCTGCAGTCGCAAGGTTCCTTCCTATGCTTATCCTGTGTACCGATTTATGTAATTTTTTACATTCTCATCCTAATGAGGAGGTATTGGTTTTATGTAAAATTTGACTTAGTCGGTTTCCATCACATCACCACATTTTGAGACCCCCTAAGTCAGAAAAACGATTTTTACGAACGTGTTTGTCTGTAGTCTGTAGGCACGATAACTTTCGAAAAAAATGATCAGATTGGATTGAGCTTTGGCACACTACTTTAAGACCTGGAAGAAAAATACAAGTTAGTTAGCCAGCTATTTTGGATGAAAATCCAAGAAGTTAGAGCATTTTCAAAATTTTGGAAACCATTTTTTTTTCATAATTTAAAAATTCCCACTTAGAAAAAAAACCAGTCAGAAGAGTCAGCTTGCGTATTTTTGTGTGATCTGTGACATATGATGAATTTGCGAACCTCTTCGCCTGGGGTGATTGCTAGAGAGATTGATCAGCCACCTGTGTCGGAGCGGTGTTGTGGAACGAACGAATTTGTGGGAAATGAATAATATGTACAATTTATTAATATTTGATAACATTTGTTAATTGCGCAACTGGCAGATTTCGCTTTTTCAAAGGAGCCTGTTTTAAATAACTAGAAAAAATCCTTCGCTTATGATATTTTATCAACCAACAAAAATTTTCTAAACAAATTCACAACTTTACAAATTTTCAACAAATAGATGTTTTTTGTTACGGAATCGACTGCCAGTGACTCAAAAAGGACCTTATTTATTAGAAGACTTTGTCAGGCGACAATATTGGTTCTTTATTCAAATGAATTTGATAAACAAAACAGATTTTCGTCAATTTTCAATCAGAGGATTTTCTTTTTTTGCAACCGAATCAGTTTTAAATTACTTGAAAAGGTCCTTCGCTTATGATACTTCATTAGCAAATAATAAATGTTCATTTTATAAAAAATGTTATAACCAAGTATACAACTTGACTACTTCTCGACAAATAGATTTAATTTTTTTTCGAAATAGACTGCCAATGATAAAGGCCCTCAATCACTTATTAGAAGACTTTGTCAGGCGATAACATTAGTTCTTTATTCAAATAAATTTTATAAACAAATACAAATCTTTAACAAATTGTTTAAACAGTTAGATTATCATTTCAGCAAAAAATATTGTTCTTAATAATTACAAATTACCGCATTAATTACAGAAAAATGGGGTTGTATTACCTAAATGATGTAGATATTTAAAATTAAGCGACAAAGTTAACCAAAATAAATAAAAAACTAGAGTTTCCTACCTCTTTTTAAGAAAAAGTTAGAAGTTAATAATAATTTATTCATTGTTTAAACAATTGCTAAATGCTTAAAACAAATATCAATCTTCCTATCAATAACTAATTGTCCGACTAAACGTATAAAAAGTACCTTTCAATGAGTTAGTAGGCAAACAAAATCATAAGAACAAATGGAAATTGTTGAAACAATTATAAGTTAGTTTAAAAATGCTTAAAAAGACTTCATTTGTCGAATAAAAGTAATTTATGGCACAAATAGAAAAATCAGAACTTATATGCGTCAATTTTGCGCAAAATGGTCAATTTCAAGTTTTGGGGCACTTTTGGGGCTCCATAAGAGGAATGGGGGTGCAAAAATTAAAAATAATTTAGCGGAAATTATTCGTTGGAGAACCCCCAACTAATTTCAGTAATCTCCGGCAAGATAAGTTTAAAGATTACTTAAGCATCACTAGGTGTCTAAGAGGAGATAGTTGAAAAAAAAATTATTTTTTCTATAATTCGCGAAAAAGTGCCAGTTTTTCCACCTGTTTTTGGTGTAAAAAGTTACCGATTTTTGCTCGATGACGTGGCGCATGCGCAGTGCCGACCTTTCCGGGCAACAGTGACAAAAGTGGACAGATGCAGTGGAAAAAGTAAATGGACAGTGATAAAAGTGAGGCACAGTGGAAAAAGTAAATGTTATTTCGGGTGGGTTCGTGCTGCCTCGGGTGGACTCGTGCATCGTGCGCAGCCAACTTCATTCTATTTTCCGACTGTCGTCCCTAACCTAAAAGCAATTTCCTGAAAAGTCTCGAGTTGTGTATTTTGTATGTACTTTTATTGTCACTTGGCAAAAGCAAAAAAACACCGTCAGTTTCTCCGAAAATACTGTGCTTGGTGTTTTTTCACGAAAAATCGGAAATTTTGAAGCCCTCAACTTTATGGGCCAACTATTCAATTGTGAGAACCAGCTTATTATTACTGCCATATTATTGCCATGGTTTTGATAATTGCCATTGTCATTGTTGCGTCAATCGACAAAAAATCGCCTTCTTTTTACACAAAAAACAGGTAAACAAAAACTAGCACTTTTGCACAAATTATAGAAAAAGTATCGTGTCCCACACATTGAAAAAGCGACGATTTTTCAACTTGTAGCACAATATACTATTTTAACAAGTATGTTTGTTAACTTACTTTAATTATTACCTCACGAAGAGAAAAGTAGACTGAAAGTTAAAAATTTAGGAAAAAACCGCAACTTTCAAGCATTATTCAAAGAGAATATCATTAAAAATAATAATAAATTGTTTAAACAATTATTTTTGTTCACTTGAATTAATTTCTATCTCACTCTAATTGCAAAGAGGACAAGAAAGTGGATAATTTCAGAAAAAATATTGTTCAGGCTTATGGTGGCGAAATTTAAAAAGTAATTTTTGATTCGTATACTATCGCTAATTGTGAGGAGAAATGTCGAGGGTCAACTCGATACACTAATAAAAGTTTCTGAAATATGAATTTGTTAATTAAGGGTTCGCCTATGTATATGAATTTTCATTGTGATAAAGAAAAATATATCCACTTTCTTTTTATAGATCCATAAAGTAGAAAGACCGCGAGTACGAAAGGATTTTGTTTACATTGATAATTCAAAATTGTCATGTTGGCTGAGGGGAGTGGACTTTTTAAAACAATAATATTTTGAAAACTTACACTTCAGTGAATAAGAAAAGTGTTTGTCGAATATAAAAAAATTCAATTTTTAGCAGAACATTTTTGTAAACAATCATTTTGACCCTCAATTAAATTAAATTTTTTATGAGAATTGCTTAAATAACATTTCTTCACAATGAAAATATTGCATATAGAAAGTATGGAAAAAAATTTATTGTTTATAAAAATTAGTGGCTAAGAATTGAAAACAAAATTCCACATGCGACAAACTCTTTTTCTTGAATACAAAAAAAATAATACTTGCAGATCTTCCATTTTACGGATCTGTACAAAAAAGTGGATATATATTTTTTTAAGGACATAAAACACCAACCCCCCCTCTCAGTAACCGAAGTTTTGGTGGGACTGACGTTACAACTAGACTCTCCACCATACGACGAATCCCTATTTAACGTGGACATGATTTGGACTCGCAAAATAAATTTCGCGCATAAAGGTGGTAGTTGGGTGTACAATCTAAACAATGAATAATACAAACAATAAAATAGCCTCAGAATGGACTGAAACTTTGATTGACGAAATGCATACACTCGGTAAATGTAAAGGTCGAGTTTCAGGCGATGAATGGAGACTGGGTGTCTGGAATGCTAGAGGGGTGAATGATCTTAAGGTAAGAGAATTACGAGAAACTATGCACGCAAGGATGCTAGATATTTTATGCGTACCTGAGATAAAGAAAAAGGGATGCGAAAGTAGAAACAGAGAAAATAGGGCGTTGAAAGGTGGTTTTGAAATATGGTCAGGAGTAGATAGTGAATCACATGGTAGTCAAGGGGTCGGTTTGATTATGAATGAAAAAGCAAGCAACATCTCAAAGATCATGATTTTGTATGCCCCAGATTGTTGTGGGCTGGAGTGAAGATAGGAATCAGAAGATTATTTATCATAGCGTGCTACGCCCCAGTTGATAGTGATCCGAGAGAAGTCAAAGACTCTTTCTCGGACACTTTAAATGATACAATAAGTACTTGCGATCACGGTGAAAAAATAATTCTGCTAGGAGATATGAACGGATGGGTCGGCGTCCAACGTCAGGATACAGATACAGGAAGGGTGCTAGGTAATTTTGGGGATCCAAGAAAAAATTATAACGGTGATAAATTAGTTAGCTCATGCTTAGAAAAGGGCCTATTTATTACGAATACTTGGTTTGACATAAAATGATCCACATGTACATCTGGTGTAAAGGAAATAACCACAGTATCATTGACTTCGTTATTCCGAATGAAAGACTAAGAGAAGTAGTCAAAGATACAAGAGTTATGAGGGGCTCTGAATGCAATACAGATCATTACCTTTTAGTCTCCGAAATGAACTTAGGGCGGGGATGGAGAAGAAAGAAAACAAAAAAAAAACGAGACAAACGCGAATCAAGATTGAAAATTTACAGAAATCAGAAGTGCAAATAGATTTTCAGAATAAGATGAACGAACGCATAGATAGGGCAACTTGGGAGGCGCTTAGAAGCAATAAAGATATAGAGGGCGCGTGGACTTTGTTACGGGATATTATTGTTAAAATTGCGATTGAAGTGTGTGGTACGACAGTGGTAGGAAGAAAGTCTGGTGATGCGTGGTGGAATGATGAAATTCAGGCAGCCCGGCAAGAAAAGAAAAAAGCGTACAAGAGAACATTAAACATCACAGGTCTCAGCGATGAGGAGAAAAATAGACTAAAAAGCGATTACGGAGATGAAAAGAGGAAAGTTAAATGACCAATCAAGGAAAGTAAAGATAAAATCAAAACAGAAGAAGTGGAGGAAATACAAAACGACTTTGAAGGAATCATGAAACTATTATTTAAAGAGATGAAGGGAAGTAAAAGTACAGAGTTGGTCAGCATGAGAAACAACAAAGGTGAAATGCTATATGATACAGACGGGACAGTTATAGACGCTTTGAAAGACTCTTTTAATGAATTATTAAGAGGTGAAGCGATAGGGCAACACAACTGCGACATAGAACATAATTCATTAGAAAACCCAATTGAGAAAGTCTGTGTCACTGAGGTTAGAGATATAATTAAGAACTTTAAAACCGGTAAGGCTGCTGGCGTAGACAGTATTAGCGCTGAAATGCTCAAATACGGTGGCGAATACAGACCTCACAGGTTATGCGAGTTGATAAATTTATGTATCGAGATGGGGGAAGTCCCAGACGAGTGGAGAAAAGCGATTATCGTACCAATATACAAAAGAAAGGGAGATAAAAACAACTGCAGTAATTACAGAGGTATCAGCTTATTAAGTACCGTAAGTAAAATATACTCAAAAATAGGTATTCGTAGGGTAATGGAAATCACAGAAGAAAAGAGATGGGAAGTTCAAAGTGGATTTATGCCAGGAAGATCATGTACAGATCAGATATTTAGCCTAAGACAGATCACAGAAAAAATCTTGAGAGTATGAAAGAAAGTTTTCTGTCCATTTATTGACCTAGAAAAAGCATTTGACAAAGTAAATAGAAATAACCTTTGGGAAGTCCTTAAAGATTACGGAGTAAATGGAGGGCTCCTACAAGCAATAAAAACAATATATACAGGTAGTAAAGCGAGTTTAAGGGTAAATGGGAAACTGAGTGACTGGTTCGATATTACGCAAGGCGTGAAACAAGGATGCGTTATGTCCTCGTGGCTATTTATCATATTCATGGATAAGTGCCTAAGAACTGCCCTCTTCGATGAAGAAGGTGTAGATCTCGAAACAGTCAAGGTACGTGGGTTAGCTTTCGCAGATGACAAAATTGTTATGGCAGAATCAATCGAGAACTTGCAAAGAATGTTGAATAAACTTAATACAAGCATGAGGGACATGGGACTCAAAATTAACGTAAATAAAACAAAAATCATGGTGTTTGAGGGAAAAAGTGAGCAAACAATATGCAACATTGTCCTAAATGATGCGAGATTAGAACAAGTTGACAAGTACGTATATCTAGGTAGTCTATTCACTAGCGACGGAAAAATAGATGGGGATTTAGATAGACGCATAAATAAGGGTAAGCAGGTTATCGGTAGTGCAGGGCCCATCCTAACAAATTAAAACATCAGAAAAAGCTAAAATGGCTATACATAATTCAATATTCGTACCGACTGTACTATACGGTAGCGAGACATGAACCTGTCAAGAAAAAGACAGGAGTAAAATTAAGGCGATCGGCATGAAACCTCTGCGCATAATATGCGGGAAAACACTGATGGACAAAGTCCGAAACGAGACAATCCTCCAAGAATGTGGTACAGGAGAGACACTAGTTGACATATGGGAAAGAAATCAGTTAAGATGGTTCGGACATCTTGAAAGAATGAAAGATGAACGACTGACCAAACAAGTGTATAAAGGTAAAGTAAATAGCAGAATGCCCAGAGGTAGACCGCCGAAAGAATGGTTAGAATCTGTAAATGAGACATTAATCCGAAGAGACATAAGAAGCCATAGAAACACAAGAGCTTGCATAAAAAAATGCATGGACGTGAAGGAAGCTAGAGTAGTATGCCAGGACAGAAAAGTGTGGCGACAAATAGTTTGTAAACAGAGTGGCAATAGAGTGAATGACGCCTGAAACAAAGACCTTGGATACTAAATGGGCCCAGGTGAGGAACCTCACATAACAACCTTGTGAGGCTCTTCACTTGGGGTGATCGCTAGCGAGATTGATCAGCAACCTGGGTCGGAGCAGTGTTGCGGAACGAACGTGTTATTTAAGTAAATAACACGAGAATTCTAGATCAATCTGAAAAATCTATACCCCCTACCTCACATTACTCCTTTCCTCACCGAGCGAGTTACGCCTACCCCGAAAGGGAAATGGCCTAATGGTATAATAAATAATAGCAATGAAAATTTATTACATACGGTGCTTACTCTGCGAAGGCGCATCCTGAATTAACAGATTCATATTTTATGAACTATTGTTCATAGAGGGTTCGATTTGAGCTCATTTTAAAGCTTATTTAATTTTCTAATTACCACCTGATGCACATATTTATGCCATTTATTACCCGAAACAAATAATCCACGCAAACGTGTAAATAATTTTTTCAATTTTCAGTTATTTGTTAATAACAAGAGTATCTCTACTGGCATTAATGCTCATTTGATCGGGATATACATAACTTTGTTGAAAAGCGAATAATATAAATTAAATATAAATTTAATTATATTTTGCATCAACTCATTTCTTGATTTTTAGGAGTATATATGAATATGCACCCACTGTGCTGTACGGTAACGAAACCTGGATGCTAAGAAAAGGATAAGACCAAAACTAACGCGGTTGGCATGCAATACCTGCGCATGATGTGCGGTAAAACACTAATGGATAAAGTCAGTAACGTGAGAATATAAGTGTCTTGTATAGAATGATATGAGATCACTCTTTGATAATTTGTAGATGTATAGAAATAAACTCTCCAAATCGGTAAGTATTAAGTCGTTGTCACCGCCAGCGAAGATTTAATCATGGTTATTTAAGTACAGTGTGAGCTCTCATAATTAAAATATTTTGTGTGGTCTAGCTAAAAAATGTGTACCTTCTGAGAAATATACATGGACAAGTAGTGTTTGTGGCGAAAATATAATCAACGTATATAAATTGAGTATAAATTGATTTGATTGAGTGAAAATAAAGACCATGGGCCTATTAACGCATTCATGGTTCACTGATGGAACAATTATTTTTACAATAATCATCACAGTCTACTTTCACATGAACGGAATTTTTCGGTATTGGAAAAATCGAGGTGTGGCAGAAATTCCTTCAGTGCCATTTTTTGGAAATTTTGTAAAATATTTTACATTTCAAACATCTCCAGGATACTTACTAAAAAGCTTTTACGAACAGAGTGAAAATTTACCCTACATCGAATTTTATGTTTTTAACCAACCTTTTTTACTTTTGCGTGACTCAGAAATTATTAACTACGGATGCTATTGAAATTTTTTCCATATGGTTCTTGCCTCAGATTACTATATTTTTTTATTTTCGTTTCTTCAAGAAAATCGCTAGCGATTTTTTCCAGAAATCTTTTGACGAAATATTGAAGGAACGAGAAGACTCGAAGATAAGAAGGAAGGATTTAATGGACTTACTGATGCAGCTTCAAGATAATGATGAAGAAAGTGACAAATCCTCTGGATTTAGTGAGGCCTAAACATTTTTAAATTAAGAAATTTTTTAAAAATAATTTAAAAAAAAAAAATAATTCTTTCATTTTAGATTTCGCGGGTGAGAACTTATTAGCTCAAGCAATATTCATTTTCTCTGCTGGATACGAAAGTTTAGCTTATGACTATGAGTTTTGCTTTATACGAATTAGGTGTTTAAAGGAAAGGATGATAAAACAGTATGCCACATTGTGTTAGACGACGAGAGAATAGAACAAGTTGATAAGTACGTGTATCTTGGTAGTTTATTTACTAATAATGAATAGAGAGATGAAGAGATAGATAAGCGTATAAACAAGGGAAGAGGGTTATCGGCAGGGTAGGATCCATTGCCCGAAGTAAAAATATATCAAATAACATTAAAATGGCGATATGTAATTCTATACTTGCACCCACTGTGCTGTACGGTAACGAGACCTGGACATACTAAGAAAAGGATAAGAGCAAAACCAACGCGGTTGGCATGCAATACCTGCGCATGGTGTGCGGTAAAACACTAATGGATAAAGTCAGTAACGTAAAAATCCTCAAAGAATGCGGTACATATGAGACACTATTTGACAAGAGCGAAAGAAATTTGTTAAAATGGTTTGGGCATTTTGAGAGAATAAAATATGAACGACTGGCGAAACAAGTATATCGATGTAAAGTAAATGGTAGCGTACACAGAGGCAGACCGAGGAAAGGATGGTTGGAATGTGTGAATGAGACCCTAATTCGCAAAGATATAAAAAGCCGTAGAAACACAAGAGCTTGCATGAGGAAATGCATGGACGTAAAGAAAACTAAAGAGGTATGCAATGACAGAAAAGTGTGGCGACAAATAGTTTATGAGAAATGCAAGATAAAGCTTGTCAGTAGAGTGAATGGCGCCTGTAACGAAAGACCTTGGATACTAATGAGCACGAGTGGAGAGCTTTAAACAATGACTTTGTGAAGCTCTTCGCCTGGGGTGCTTGCTAGAAAGATTGATCAGCGACCTGGATATGAGCAGTGTTGCGGAACGAGCGTGTTATTCAAATAAAAAACACGGAAATTCAAGATTAATCTAAAA